>JAPYZA010000181.1:0-72632 GCA_030522685.1 Eupelmus azureus | reverse complement strand
CCGCGTACTTTTAGGTTAGCAATTATGTTATGTGATGATCAAATTTGTCTCGAACACTGCGCGTATACGCTTGTTGTTTTTTCGAAAAGCAAAATATACTGTACACTGACATTCAAAATCTTGATTGGAAATCTGTAAATCTTATTGATTTGTAAAGTAATAATAAAATTATAACGCCTTTGCTAGTTTAATTACGTGATTATATGTTGAAAAATGGCTGCAACAACAGAGAACAATATCGTAGATACTTCAAACGAAAAAGTAAGTGATGAAATTCGTGAAAGAATAACAAGAAATAGAGAAAGAGCTTTGCTTTTAAGAAAAGCTAAAGTCGTTGCTCATCCTTATGCAAAAACGTAAGCTTTCAGCCTTGTTTTTATGCTTGATTTTTTCTAGGTTAATTTGAAATCAATCATAATATTTTAATTGTTTATCAATAATTGGGATGTATTTAGGGATAACGAGAATGCTGTCCAAGGAAAAGTAATCAAGGTTCAAGGACAAAAGGTTATCGATAGTGGGGCTGGTTTCCTTATTGAAGAAAATGATGAGCTTGAAGCTGCTATGGTAATTAAATTTTTTTTATATATATTTGAATATAATAAAAATTATTTGGTCTATTAAATTTATAAATTTTATATGAATAACATAAAAGAAAATAAAATAAAAATATTAAGAAAACTTTTTTTTTTCAGTGTAATATTGCTGCTGAACCAGCACCAATAGTTAGTAAATTACCTGTATGTCAAGAATGTAAAAAAGAATTTAAGGACTCATTTCTGCTCCAAAAGTTTGACTATGTTGCATGCGATGAGTGCAGGTTGGTTATTGTTAAAACTATTGATAATTTTAAAATAAACAGTTTTAATGTTAAAGTTTTATAATATTTATTTACAAAAAATTTGTATACTATATCTAGAGACAATGACGGTAAGCATTCCTTAATAACTAGAACAGAAGCTAAACAAGAATATCTTTTAAAAGACTGTGATATTGATAAAAGAGAACCACCTCTTAAGTATATATTGCGTAAGAATCCACATAATGTTCATTGGGGTGAAATGAAACTTTATCTCCAAATCCAAATTGAAGAAAGAGCTCTTCAGGTCTGGGGCAGTGAAGAAGCACTATTGGAAGAACGCGAAAAACGAGAAGAAAAACGCCAGGAGGCAAAAATAAAAAAATTTAACAAAAAAGTAAAGAAGTTACGAATGGAAGTAAGAAGTTCTTTATATGATAAAACTAAAGCAGCTTCTCACACTCATCAATTTGGTGAGGACACTTACAATGAAGATGATGATACATATACACACACTTGTAAAATATGTGGATTTGAAGAATCTTATGAAAAAATGTAAATCTAGGTTATTTTTTGTAAATTAGATTCTTGTATGCGTGTTAATGAATTGTATTATAAGATTTTTTTATACTTAAATTATAAACATAAACAAATAACATAAAAAAATTCCACCTTTGTTTTCGCTATTTAACCTTTTAACTTATAATACGCAATTAATAATTTATTAATTCTAAAAAATCATTCAAAGATTTTAGATAATCGAAACAATAAAAATGTGTCACATGTTTCGATTTAAACGCTTAATATGTATTTTACATAATTTTTTTGTTTCGATGAAACAGTTAACAATATTTTACATTTACAGCTTTTATTTAGAAAACAAAACCTAAACGCTTGTTGCATACTAACTTTTGCAAATATTGCACTTTTTTATCAAATTCTTAACTATAAACACTTTTAAGTAATTATACAAAGTATCTGTCAAGTTGAAAGAATTGGCAAGCTTGAAAATTCTTTTAAAATTTCAGATCTTTTTTATACACGATTATAAATAACAAAACGCTCAGATAACTCAATAATCATATATGCAATAACAAATTGCAATACCATAAAAAAACTGGGATTCTAATATTTTAAAGCCAAAATGGATGATCAGAAATACCATCAAAATAATTAGAAAATACGTCCTTTATGGTACTGCAATTTAAAAAGTATGCATGTACACTCTCAAAATATATATTAAATTAGAATTTTCACTATCAACTAAAATTGTAAATAATTAGTGAATTAAAAAACTGAATTTAATTCATTATTAATTACAATGTTAATTAAATAAACAATTTAAACATGTTTTAAGAATGTACATAGTTGAATAATTGATTATTTCCTATCTAATACTTCATCAATAGCGTTAACAAAAACGTAGAGATGCATAAAAACGTCAGACTTTGGCGCCACCAGCTTCTTCCACGTTATTCGCTCGTACCATTTACATCAACAGCATTAAAAAATCACGACGGTCATCTATCTCGCATACTTTAACAAACAAATTACGAGTTGGAAGACTTGTGCTCTAAAGTCAAGTATTTAGTCCTTTCTTTTATTGTTCGTGTCAATTGACAAGTCTTATCTTCATTGATTCGTTTTCTTTAGTGATCTAACAGAATCACTAATAATGGCAATCACAAAAGAAACACAAAAAAGTCCTAAACTATCGCTACGAGCCGCTGCTGGCATTTGTATAAGTTGGTTTAAAGGCAGGTAAAACGCTTGGCACAGTCAAACTTACACCCTGCTCTCTTTTTGGCATTACCGATGAACTTATTGGATTACTCACTGTTGTCGACGATCTGAAAAAAATATTTAAGAATAGAATAAATAAAATATAGTAGAAAATGATTGTATATCGATATTATTTATTATTTATATAATACTAGAAAAAAATCATGTTTTCAATAAATTGTTTTGTAAATAAATAATTTTGACTGTAATAACAATAAATTATTTTTATTAATTATATTTTAATAATATTAATACATGTGTAAATTTTAAAATAGTTAAAAATATTAAAATTAAATAATAAAAAAAAAAAATAATAAAGTTAAATATTTAAAAAAAAAAAACCGCCCAACGTGGGGCTCGAACCCACGACCCTGAGATTAAGAGTCTCATGCTCTACCGACTGAGCTAGCCAGGCAACTGACCCACCCAGGTATTTAAGACATTTATCAAGCTTAAAACCAGGAAATATACGCAAAAAATGGCTTTTTTTAATAAATTTAATTATTACGTTTATTTATTACGTTCTTTTTAATAAAAGTTATGTCATTTTTATTTTATAATTATTTAAAAAATAAAATTATTTATTTTTTTTATATATTTGTTTCAATTTAAAAATAAGTGTCAATAATTATAATTTATTAGTACATTATTACATTTTATCAGTATATTATTTAAATTTATTTAATAATGTAATAAATTAATTTTTTCTAATCTTATAATAAATAAGAAACTTATTAGGTAGTGTTAAGGGAATGAGACCTGAATAATATGTTCATTTCTGACTTATAGTGTCTACTTGACCAAAATTTTTAAATCAAGATTTTCCATAATAAAACTGATGTGGAATAATATTTAAAAATTATGATCTTTTCTTCAAACTAGTTCATTAGAAAATATCTTTACCTGTTGTGCCTGAGATGACTTTTAACCAGGTGTCCAGCCGTAAGTGCAGCCATAAGTGACAACTCTCCAGCCAAGACGGTCGCGCAAATGATGCGTGCCAACTTATTGGCGTTTTGACCGGGATCCTCGGCGTGCGCACCTTTGACACCCAGCATCGCCAGGCAAGCGCCTTGGGCGGGCAGACCCGTGCCGCCGCCCACCGTGCCGATCTCAATACTCGGCATCGTGCAAGAGACATATAAGTCGTTGCCATCGGGTCCCCAAGGTTCCATAAGGGTCATGCAGTTACTGCTGCTGACGTTTTGCGCTGGATCCTAAAAATCAAAGTGAAGATTAAAAACATATTTTATGGAATAATTACTCATTGACTTTTCCTCGTACGGACAATGTATGTACAGTGTATGTACTTTTTACGTAAGTTTCTATTATTAAACAATGATTCTTTGACAACGTACTGTTTATTCTACAACAATAAACAGGAATATACAATGTAAATATTGAATTCCAAGACATTGCAAATATTTTCTGCATACAATCTTTATGTATTCAACAAGTCAAAGAGTAGTTCGTATATTCTTGCACACACGACTTGTCGATATTTACATACAGATGTGTAATCGATGTTCATGATCAGATACGTAAAGGAACATCTGGTTTACATTTAAATTTAATGTTCATCAATTTAGTACGGCATTGAAAATTCAATCCAAAATTAACCAACCTGTCCCGTGGCAATGTAAATAGCTGTGACGATATTGGCGGCGTGGGCATTGAAACCGCCAATGCTACCGGCTACGGCGGAGCCGATCATGTTTTTGCTAATATTAACATCCACCAGCGCGTGCGTTGAAGTCTTCAGAACCGTCGCGACGATATGGGCTGGTACGATGGCCTCGCAAACGACGCTCTTGCCGCGGCCCTCGATCCAGTTGACTGCCGCGGGCTTCTTATCCGAACAGAAATTACCGCTGAGCGACAAAATCTCCATATCCTCGAATATCTCCTGTACCGTGTGCAACGATTTTTCTGTCCCTTTGGACAGCATATTCATGCCCATTGCATCGCCCGTCTTAGCGACGAAACGAATGAATAGATGACGGCCCGCAATGCGCACATGGATCTTTGTCAGCCGGGCAAAGCGACTCGTCTCGTCGAAGCTACGCTTCATCTTCTCAAAGTTTTCAGGCTGCTGCATCCACGCCATCACCTCGCTGGCACGGACTATGTTGGGGAAACGCACGACTGGGCCTCTGGTCATACCTGTAAATTTTTTATTGGAATAAATAGGCCGTTCAGTTTAAATTTTTATATATTTTAATATGTTAATTCGAAAAGTTCTTGAGAATTAAACCGACAAAAAAAATGATCGCTAATGAAAATAATTGAGACACTTAGGCATCTTCGAAATTGTACTAATAGTATATTACGAAATAATTTACGGCGAGATGTTTCAGCATATAAGGTCATCAGGTCATATGAATTGCATTAGCACTAATACGTTACGTCTTGGGTCCACTTACCAAACAAGGTTTTGTAATGGAGAAAAAAATGTTTACTCTGGCTTTCGAGCATTAAGAATAAGTGTGTGTGCTCAATAAATCGTATTATATCTCGATTGTTTACTTTTCATCAATTTGAAGAATGTTATCTTATTTTTTGTTACGTTAGCTTTACATAAAAAAATTAGCAAGTGATAATCAGAGGTGAAAATTTATGCTCAAGATAATAAACATTTTGAAAATTAACTTTTTAAAACTACAAATCAATGTGTATCGGTAGGGATCTTTAAACAAGTTTTGCGCAACTTACAAATCTGTAGAGTTCATTAAAGCTTTACGTACGTCTTTTCACTGTCAATGTGCGCGAACTACGTAGTTCAGGAGCCCGCGTATTACAATAAGAAAGACTTCTCAATCTTTTTTACATTCATAAATCTGCTTATTTGTAAATATGATGAAATTGCAAAAGACTTCTTTATGACGTAAATCTTATATCCTTGCATCAGACACAAATTACATGCGGATCAGTGAACTCATTTTAATGAAATCAGCTTTAAAGCAAATTTACATTGTTTTTATTAAAAATCATATATAACTCACCATCGGCTACGACTCTACTGGTAATACCGGACCCAATGAGGGCCCTACTGCCTCGATTAGTCGAAGCAACAAGGCAGCCTTCGGTCGTGGCCATGGGCACGTGAATGAACTCGCCGTCTACGAGCAGTGGGCCGGCGATACCAACTGGCACGGGCACGTAGCCGATAACGTTCTCGCAACATGAGCCGAGAACCTTACTGTAATCATAATTGCGGTAGGGCAAATCGTGAAGTTCGTCGTAGAAGTCACCCGCACTTCCTACGATGCTGCGCCTGATGCCCACACCTCGCTCCATGTCGTTCACGGCTTTCTCCAGCTGATACGACTGAATGTACTTGAGCTTGACCAGCTGAATTACCTCCGCATCTGTGAGGGCGCTGGCGCCCAGCTGAAATTTTCGAGGTTTAGTCGGGCTGTTTCTTAATTTTCGAAATGTCACGCTTGAATATGACTTTTTGGGCTTTCTTAATATCGGCGCTGTTTCTCAAGTGAATTTATAATGGGGATGTTGGCTTATATAAGACCGGAATGCGAAAGCATTGATTTTGAAAAGCGTTTATGTAAGCTGTTGATGCAATCCACTAAAAACTGGAATCGATGCTGTGAAAATGCTTAAGACTTAAACGCTGGCGTCTGTCAAAGGAATTTAAAGGGGCGTATCCGCGAAAGAAATGAATTAAAAGAACGAAACTCACGTCTGAACGATAAATAGCAAGGCACTCCTCTATCGATCGCTGGGCGTTCGGCTTGGAGCAGAGAGTCTCGCTGCTCGACGAGCTCGAGTCAAAAAGTTTCTCCTCTGTCTGCACCTCCTTATCAACGAGCTGCACCTCCGACTCAGCTCCGACCTCGATCCAGTCGCCGCCTCCCATGCCGCTGAGTCCCGGAAAAACGGCCGATCTGCCGGTCATCGTTCCGCTCGTACTGCTGCTGGATGGCCCAAGCGACATCGCCGAGGCGAATCGCTGCCTCAGCTTGCTCTCCATTTCCAAGTAGCTCTCGTCTTCGCAGACGCTGCGCCTGCTCAGCGTGGCTTCTTCCTCTTCGAAGCGAAGCTGGCGAACGATTTCGCCGCGATCCTCGAAGAAGATGAACTTGATGGCGAGGGCAAGGAGCAGAATCAGGATGACGATGTTGTCCGCGCTGACGGACAGCCAGTTCATGAGATAACCCTTGAAGTCCGGCGGCGCTTCGGTCTTGTTGCGGTTGGTCAGAAGAATGCTGGGGCTCACTGTTGACACGCTGTCGTCTATCGTCTCCTCGGCACCGTCCGCACGGAATGGCCAGCGGCTGGAATTAAGAGATGCATGTGGATTTTATAAGTTGGTTCTTGGCATTGTTTGGTATAATCATTGAAAAAGGTGATCTATACTATCTTTTTTAAATAAAATAATACAAAAGCGTGATTTGGATTGAGTAGCTTTACCGTAGGGTTACAAACAAATTATTATAGTTACAAAATTAAATTTTAAATTAAAAAGATTTTTATTGTTTTTAATGGATAACTGAAATAATTAATATTTTTAAGTTATTTTATTAAAAAATAGAATATTTAGAAAAATTTATATTTATCCAACTTTTGAGCACCACACATACCAAACATTTTTATTACACTAAATTTTTGCTCAAGCAATTTAATTAAAAATAAAATACATCATCAATTTTTTTCATATAATTAATGCTTGAAAAAAATCTGCAGCTGGACAAAACAGTTGAATAATTATAAAATAAGTTAAACTCTTTCCAAGTACGAAGCAAAGTAGAACATCCATCAGGCCAATATACGCACAAGAAGTTAAGGATTGGCAGCGCAAAAACATTTCAATCACCAAGCAAACACTTTCTCAGCTAATGAATCAGCGTTACCGCAGGAAGGAGAACCTTTTTTTCATTTTCAACTTTTTGCAGAGTAAAACGACACACATTTGTACGTGATTATCTCCAGCGAGAAAAATTACTTTTTTTAACGAGAGTTTCAACACTTAGATTTCTCTTAGAAATAAACGCTCAAAAGAGATAGATACCTAAAGCTCGTACCGATCACACCGATCTTTGCCTTATCAAAGAGATTTAAGAAACCAACAAGTTCAATGACTCTACGATTTGATAACTTTATAGATAATATAGTGTTCAATATGCAAATCAATCCAAAATAACCATACCTTGATAACGCAAGAATTCACCTTGAAAGCAACAATCTGAACAGATTTAACGAAGCTCACTATCGCTATATTGTAAAAAATCCGAAAGTCCAAACAGGCCGATTTTGTCAGAAAGATGATTCTCCTCGTTTGCGCGAAGGACAAAGCACTTAGAGCTTTGTTTCCCAAAGAGGCGAGAAAATCGCGCTCTCAGGCAGGTGAATTGCTCGTTAGCCGCTCGTAAAATTCTTACTTCGGCGCTTGGCCGCGATAATCACTCTCGGTTTCAATGCTCGGCGCAACAAAAAGAGCTCCGAAGACGGCACACTTTCACACAACTGCAGCAGCAGCAGCGGCGACGGTAGCCAAGAGACCAGCTCTCGAGCGTAAACCGTCGCGTCCTCGCGTCTCCGCGCTTACCGATCAACTCGAGGCCGAGCGCTCGGCAGCCGGGGTGATAACTAGAGGACTTATCTGTCCGCGATCCTCGGATGATGCTCTCCTGCACGTCGCATCTAACGTCACGCGGTGTCCACCTACGTAGGCTCTCGGCTCCGCGGGCAGCGGCGTCAGCGGCGAAGTGACGCTCCGGCGCAAGCTTACTATTTCCGTCGGGCCGCCCATTGACGAGCTGGCGGGCAGCTCGCTTTTTCAGAGGCCTCCTCTCGGCTCTTTTCACGGCCGAGATCAGCTGATACCATAGACGCGCGCTTCCTTCTTTATGCGCTCGACAAAAAGAAATGAGAAAAAAAAACTTACGCGCGCCGGAGCGCACAATTGAGCGACGATTTTCTAACGGAAGAGAGAGAGAGAGAGAGGGAGAGAGAAGCGACCCTGACTCGTTCGCGACCCCCGCGCACAAAGCCGCTTATCCGACAATGGGCTCTGTTGGCGCGCACGCGGGTCAGATGAGCCGGCGCTGATAAGGAGACGTCCATCTAAGGCAATAATGGTGAGCGCGGCGCAGAAAAGAAAAAGGCAATTTTCACGCGTTGGAGGTGCCGATAGGTTCTAGGTGTAGGTCGTGCGCGCGAGCGCGCGCTCAGTCCGCGTTTCGTCAGAGCGCTCGCGCATTATGCGCGGAGGCCTCCTTTTTGACGTTTCGCAAGCGTGTCGTAATGAAATTAGGATAATAGCGATCCGATGGTGAGAGTGACAGAGAGAGAGAGAAGGAAAAGGAGCATAAGCACAGAGCTCCGCCTAAACCGGTTGCGCCGACCAGTACCTAGAGCAAAGAGAGCGAGGGGCCTTGAGATATAGAGCTGGAGAACGAGCACTTGCGCCGCGCGCTCTTTTGTTTATCTAAGTACGAGTTGCTGCCGCTTTTAACGAAGGAGTATAGTCGACGCTATTTGTACGGATGGGATGTAGGTATGTAGGTATGGCATGAGGTGAAGGGCAGGATGCACGTGAGGATGACTGGCAAGATTAAACAGGTTTTGTGCTGCGAGGAGGGTTGCAAGTCAGTATGACTTGCAGTATTAAACGGGTTTCGCACTGAGAAGTGATGATGGGGGTTGTAAAATAAGAATATTTTTAGTACTGCCTGTATTTTAGATTTGAGGGTAATGCATCTACAGATTTTATTGATTAAAATATCTTGTAAAATGGGAAACATTTCAAAATGATCTCTGAATCTGAATATGCAGAAATATGAATTCAGACTTCCTCAAGCATTATCAAAATAAATTGTTTGTTTTGATTGTTAAATTAAAAGAAACTAGTTTTTTTTACATAAAAAAAAGATTACGCCAGAAATTTTGCAACTGCCTCGCAAAATTGTTGTTTACCATACAAGATCTATTAAATACTTATTCAGAACTTTCTGAAGGTGAACACGTGCCGAACGTGCTATTACCTTAAGCCCGATCGACGTTCCCAATAATTCCTCTAAAATCGATAAAAATACCGGACAATAAAAAAAACCGGTACCAATCAAGCATCTTAATATTCAACTATTTTAAGTACATTCCTCGTAAACCTGCGACTCGGCACGTGGGCAGGCGTGCCTTTGAACTTTGCTCGATCTCACACTATGTATATCTGAACAAATAAATAGCTTACCTGTGCGCGTGGACGACAAAGAGGCCGGCAATCATGATGAGCTTGAGCCGCTCGACGACCGGATTGGGCTTCTGGTCCTCCTCGTTGAGCAGGCCGCCGTGAGTCATCAGGATCTTGTCGTTGCTGCTGCGCGATAGCTACGTCAAAAAGGCGCACAATACACATACATGAAAAGTTGTCACGCGCGTCATTGCGCAGGGACACGCGCGCCGGACAGTGTCAAGTTCGGCAAGGAAGCTTTCTCCGGGCCGCGCCGCGTGCTCGCTTTCGTTAAACGTGCGCCCGACACCGCGGCGCGGAGTTGCGTCAGCGCTCTTACGGCTCTTGGCGGGAAGAGGAGCCGAAGGATTCTTCCTTTCGTTCATTCGGGCGCGTGTTTTACTGTTTTAAACTGAGTTCGGTTTGGTCGGGTGAGTTTCCGTTGATCGCCAATTTTTTAGATGAGAAATATTCAAGTTCTTTTTTCGTTAATTTAATTCGTTACTACGATTGGCTAGAATCCAAGAGAACAGTAAGTAAGCTAAAATAGTAATTGTAATCTTTTTTAATTGCCCAAATGAATCATCGTAACGTTACACTGCCTGTTGGCATAATGTTTCACCGTGCATCTTGATTTTTATTGTTTAGACACGCCATCCAATCAAAAAAATGAATCATGCTTTAAAATTTCACTCGCTTCCCCGAATCACAAACAATCGCCGCTGCTCATTATTTACAATCACCAAAAATTATCTCAATTAAACGGCCTCAACCCACTTACGTGAACTCGACAACAACACGCATCCTTCCAAGGACGCACCAAATGCCGACTAGTCCCATTACGCGCACTTGACCAACAATCCCGACCAAATAAAGATCAAAACCGGAATCCCTCGAGTTTTCAAAGAAAAAGAAGAAGCGCATGGACTTACCTCAAGCACGAGGGAGAGACAGGCCGGATAAAAGGTCATGAAGACGACGTAGTTGACAACAACGCCGAGGCAGGCGAAGCCACAGAGGATCTCGAGCCTGCGTACGCCAGACAGGGAGCCGATGCCGATAAGCAGGATCTCAACGAGGGTGTCGAGAGTCACGGAAGGTCCTAGTAGCGACATGCCCCGAGCTATGTTGACGCGGACCTCATCCTGCGATTTGGAGTTGAGGGCAAGCTGGGCTAGGATGCCCGCTTTGTTCAGGTCGATTACTAGGAGAAAGAAAAAGAGGGCGTCCCTGGAATCGCAGAAAGATTTGCAAGTGTTAATTTATTATTTCTTTTTTTATCTGAGATTTGATAGATGGCTTTTCTAAGTAAGTATGGTTAGAATGAGTGATTGAAGAATGTATTGGAATGAAGTTTAACTTCAAAGCTTTTCTTGATAGTTGTGAAATGAATTTGTCATGTACAAGATATACTTCAGTAATTTATGTTAATTCATCTTCTTGCGTATGTGGTGCTAATATTGGTGTGCAAGGATTATTAAGTAAAGAGGTTGAATTAAGCGAGATAAAAGAATTTAGATATATTTTATCGATTTTGATTGACAAGACAATTTGTACGCGTGGCTTCAAATGCAATTAAGTGTGATGAAATAAATTATTAAATTTTTTATAAAGAATGAATCATTTTGATGAATCAAAGTACTTACTTCAGGTCGGAAAGATCACTGCGACCGAAATTCAATACACTCGAAGTGAAGATAATGCTTGAAAACATTGCAAAAAGTCCAGCAATACCTAAAATCAGATTTAAAAAAAATGCATTGATATTTTATTTATTGCGAAATTTTGAAATTAAAACATATACATTTAAAATTATAAAAAGTAAAAGTAAGATATACAGGCGATAGGTTGCTTTTGTATAAATATAATAAAATTGGAGGAAATAAGTAATTTTATTATTCAAGGTAATCCGCGCTTATTTTAAATTTGAACATCTACATGAATTAGCAGTTAGAAATGCCGGTATATACAAGATAAATAAGACAAAAACAACAATAGTCTTATTGTCATAAAAGTAAAAAAAAATTCGCATGCAACCTGTAACATTTATTTCTGCACAATCGCTAACATCGTTTAAACAATTTTTCTGCTTCAGCTCTAACCTAATTTCTGCATCTTATCTAAACAGCCGGCAAAACAATAGCCCATTTTTCGCATTGTTCTTCCACGCCTCTAACCACTGCAAAATTTAAAAAACACCAGCAGACGTATAAAGCCGCACACACACGGCGGGCTACATAGAAAGCGCTCGTCCGCTTGTCGCCGTCACACCATGGTATTGCCGCACGCGCGCAATCAGCATTTATAATTCGCACGTTTCGTTATTGCGGGGCTAAGGACCGCGTGCGCGCGCGCGCGCGGCTCGCGGTTTCACGCAGAGCGGCCATATAATTCGGTAATCGGCGATATAACGGCCTCGAAAGAAATGCCATATCGCTTTCTATGAGGGGAACTTTCACTGGTGAGCGCGCGCGCGAGGCTTTCTTCTTTCTCTGGCCAACTCGCGAGTAAGCGTACACGCGCTCGAGGAAATAAATAGTCGCGTGCGCGCGCCGGATTGCCTTTAATTCAAGGTGAAGCGTTTTGCAGTCTGCCGCTAAATCTTCCGTTTTTTTTCCTGGCTTTGCGGTTGCTAGAGTGATGGATGAATTAAGGAGTTTTGATGGACGACGTGGAGATTGACTGGTCATTTTCTAATTTAATTGAGATTAAGCAGGTGAAATAGTCGGAGAAATTAATACTTGCTGTGATATAAATGTGATAGGATTAACGATAGTTTATAGAGTTGATTAATATTTTATGTATAAACAAATTGATATGCAGGCTTTATTAAATTAAATATCTCTGTAAAATCCTTTTTAGACTATTAATTTTAATAACTACGAAAATATATAATCGAAAGTGTAAGAAGAATTTATTTACTCAAAAACCATTATAAAACTATTCCAAACATTTAAAGAGTATCATCATATTTAACAACCTTTTAATTGCTTTTTTTGGAATTTTCAAAACATTAATTACTTTAAATAACTTTGAAATGCGATTTCATATTGAGTAAACTTCAAATTCATTAACTGTCTGCTTATTTCAATGTTTGACGAAATTTTCTAATAAGTTGGGCGTGGACACCGATGATTAAGACAAACCTTGAAATTGTAAAAAGGTGTAGTGAAATTTTTAAGTATTCCTAAGTATTTACCAATTGATGACGTTCTATTTTACTTTTGTAAAGAGAAAATGTTTTAAACGATGTTTGCATAGTCTATACAGACATTTCTCACACTTGAGAAAACATTATTTAAAATAATTGCATGAAAAAAGCGAATAAGTCAAATATTAAACTATATCATTCACAGAAATATTCTTAGAGAAATTAGTATTTTTAGAAAAACTGTAAAGGTGTTATTTAGAATATTCTTACCTAAAATGTACTTCGATCCTAAATTCTGAAGATTGCGGAATTGGTGATAACTGAAAAGAATCGCTAAGCAACGAATCATTGTCATCAGGATGACGTCTGCGGCATTCAAATCCTAGAAGCGAGAAGAATACATTAGTCTTTCTTTGTATTACGCATAAGTAATGAATAACTTACGTGAAATACATTTATTTCGTCAAAACAATGTATTTACGCAAATAATAATTTCGTATTCTAAACAAATGAGAGAATCTACAATTTTAATGTAGTTTGAATTTTGTCTTGAAATTAAATTATACCGCTTGATGAAAAATTCATTCTATTCAACTTTTTCACCAAAACAAAACCAAAAAAAAACCTTTGTGAAATTTCCGAAGTTTAATAATTTCTAAAAAGACAAAAAAAAAATCAAAAACTTTCATAAGCATTCAACTTTTACACATAACTTCGCAAGCTCAAAAAACTAATGAACAATAAAATGCTTACATCGGATGCGCAGCGTCCGTGCCAGCAATGACCGGTCGACACAGGCAAACTGCCGTCCCTGACGCCGGGTCCAGCTCCTGTGGCCGTCTCCATGTTGAGCATGCAGGCAGTCAAGATGAACGTGGTGACGATCACCTCGAGCGGATGGCCGGCGCAAAACCGGCCATGCAACTCGAACAGATGGTCCAACATCTTGGAAAAAAGCTCGCTGCTCTCCCGCCGCCTCCTCGACTCTCGGTACTGCGCTCCTTATGTAACCTGCCGACAGATGAACAAACGACAAGCCGCGAATTAATTTTTTTTCTTCGCTTGCCCGGATTCGGTAACGGATATTATGGTTTGCCCTGGAGGATATGAGCGAGGTACGGGAGAAAGTTGGGACTTAAGATTGCCGGTTTTCGGCTGCTTCGGCGTGAATTTCTTTTTGCTTTGGTTACTTTGAGTATTGCCGATTTTTTATTTTTTCCTTTTTTGGCATAGTAGAGAGTTTTTTATTTTCAACAGAGCATTCGGAAGTATAGAATGTAACAAGCAACGTGTATTCAAAATATGCGAATACCGCAATACTATTGATTCTCATCCAAGCAAAGGAAGTGTAACAAAAACATAAGTACCGGATTCGACTATGTGTATGATATTTTTTTAAACAAGTGCATATAGTTAGATATTGTTTACTGATTGGTGCACTAAAGAATGAACTACTTTGCGCTCTCAAATGAGTTGCTATCGACCGGTACTACTTATAAGTATGATGCATTGTATTTGAGACACTACCATACCACTTAATTTAATAAATATACAATCACATGTTGTTAATAATGTACCAAATTATAATGATCTTAAATAAGAGAAAAAAGTTTCTTTACTACATAGTTTAAATTCTAAATTATTAACTTTTCCTTATCTTATACTTATTAAGAATACACCCATATTAGCTGATCTTTTTGATACTTAATAGGGAATGAGGAAATTATGAATAGATCTATCAAGTTAAAAATATCTAGTAGCAAAACAATTTTGCATAAAATTTGAAATGCAAATCACCGATTTAAAATAGCGTGTTTCACACGTGAAAAAATTGTATTCCTCCGATTTCTTCCAATATTCTCCAAATTCCCACCCATTATGTGAAGTTTTTGCCCTATTACACGAAATATTTAAGACTATTCCTTGGTCATCAATTAAATTAAAACAATAAATCGTTAATTTCATCACTTGACACTATTTCAAATTAGGAATTAAGAATAAATTAATTAATTTATCTACAAGATTTGATTATTGTAACTAATTATTAAAATCCAATCTTGTTTGAATGAATACGCGAAATTGTTCTAAGTTGTAAATATTACCTTGTAAGTATTATATTTTAAATTAAAAGAGGATTGAAGAAATGTCAGTGCTTTCGATGTTTTACAATATACTATGATACATAAAAGCTTTTTCTCTAAAATTGGTTTTTATATAAAGATTTTAAATAATGAAAAAGGAATAAAAATAGATCGATTGGGGTTGTAGTATTATCAAGACTTTATTAAGAAAAACGAGTACTCAGAAACCTACATTTCTACCAAAAATTATTGCGATATTTAGGTAAGCTTAAAGCTAAGTTAGCATAATTTTAGAATTAAAAGAGTTCTTTTCGGGTAAAACATCCAGAAGATAGTTTAATAGAACGAACAAAGTAAATTATTTAGGTTGAGAATTTGGAACTGAAAGTTCAATAAAGAGTCCAGGTCGGGAAGTGCGTCACAGGGCCAACTTGCGGACGGAAAATCCGCAATGGCCTACCGATGAAAACAGACTGCGGCCTCTGCGAGCGACATCCAGCTTAAGTTTATTGGGGCAGCCACAATAGGCTCAAAATTCAGATATGTATTTTCTCAGCTTAAGAACTAAAAAAGAGATGAGCTATGGATCCCAATTATACTTTGTTTCCTGAACATTACAGATATTTTAGAAGGTAAATAACTCTATCAAGATTACTTTTCAGACATCTAAATAACAATAGTAAAGTATACAATTATTCAATTATGAACATAAAATTTTTTTAGTTTCTTAACTTCTGACATATTTTTCTTTTGGTCTTCAATATTTCTCAAAAGCTTAATACAATAAATATTGTTTATTTTAATTTAAATAAAAGTTGCCTTAAGTAAGTAATAAACAGAAAAGGTAAATACTGCAAGAAGTTATTATTTTTTATAGATTTGCTAATCTTCCTTGCGGTAGTTTACTGTTTTTAAGTATGATTATAAGACCTACTTTATAAATTGACATTATCTTAGTTGCTATTTAGTGCTGAACGACATAAATATTTATTTGTGGTAAAGTTGTATAATAAAGCAATAGTTTGCAGAAAAAGTATTAAATTTACATAATAGCAATTTTCTAAATCATTTTCTTGACTATTCCTATTCTCCTCATGCAATCAATAAGCTTACGCAGAAATGGAAAAACTTATTATTAGCCGAATGAAAATCAAACTTAAACGACCGTTCTTCACCAAAGACAACACGAATGAAAGACGTCCGTCCCCCGCCAATTTGTTATTCTAACATTCAAGCAAAGAACCTCTCGAGCATCGATAGTTTACGACTTACAGCTCGAAAGTAGCCCCAAAATTAGCCAGGCCGCTCCTCCAAAAATCAACACTTCCTCGAGAAACACATAATTCAAAGAGCTGTTTTTGCCGATCAGCCCGACGAACTAAGGATCCTCCACTCCCAGCGATCTTTGATCGATCCTCTGTTTTCCTGTATACATCGAAGCGCGCTTCTTTTGAACTTGAAAGAGGCGAACGCGGCCAAGTGCACGTGATGCCGGCTCTTTGGAAAGGAGATTTCGTACGGACGAAAGGAGGAGCGCGTAAAACTGGATTTCCAGAGAAAATGACGCAACGAGCGCTGAGAACGATCAATTAAAAACGGATCTTCGATGAATTTATGACAGTGTTTCTTTTTTTAATGGTATCTGGATAGATCCGCGGGCAATCTTATCTGGTTTATATCGCGAGGTAAGCACCGGTGATTACTTCATCGGCGAATTTTAGAAGAGCCACACGCGCGACGAGCGACGAGGCGTCGGAATTTACATTTTATACTTTCTACACTTTATTCGCAATAGGAAACATTTCGAAGGTGATGTGAGGCAATATTA
This sequence comes from Eupelmus azureus, assembly GCA_030522685.1. Lineage (NCBI taxonomy): Eukaryota > Metazoa > Arthropoda > Insecta > Hymenoptera > Eupelmidae > Eupelmus > Eupelmus azureus. The sequence goes on along the minus strand of JAPYZA010000181.1, from coordinate 55,805 downwards.
GATAATGGGATTTCATTCTTATTTTATATTTTATGAGGCTGTTACGTATGGTTTGTGTTTCTTTTACCGCAATAGAGCACTTTCAATAAATGATTTTGTTATCTAATATGTGGTCGACTTATTACAGAAGTTAATATGGCTTGGGTGTTTGGCACGCCGTATCGAGTCGGAGATCCTACGTCTTTGTTATTATTATAATTAAAAACTTTTAGTTTTAGGTTCATTCAAAATATTGTAAATTATTTCTAATTATCTAAAGTCAAAATATATTCTTTCTAAAAGTAAAAATATTTTTAAATGTTTCTTATCAAAACGATTACGTAGAAGCACGTGCAGACCGTTTATCTTTAATATCTCTTTTATTTTTTCGGTAAAACATAAGGAGGATTTCAGCAATAAACTCTTTATAACAATATTTATAATTAGGTATTTCATTTGTTAAGATACATGATTTTATAAATTATTGCAAACATCTAAATAAGATTTGTTGAAGTATTTGTACGTCAGGTGTTTAATAAAATACCGCTTAAGAAATTAAAAAAAAAACATATTTAAATTAATTAAATGCATAGTACTACCTAATACTGTAAAGATAACTGTTTAATCTTTATTAATTTACAGATCCTAGTGATTTAATAGAAACAATATAATTATAGTACTAGTAATAATAAAACTGGTTTTTTATTCTAATTTAGATTCTCGATTTGAATGATTATCTTTTTAATGTCTAGATTATTTTTATACATTTTTGATACAATTTAAGATCTTTTAAAATTTATTACTAATTTATGCGTGAATCTTATACCAGAAACTTTTTACAGATTTCTTAATTTTATATCCATTTTCCTGTCCATATATGTATTCAAAAAGTTCTAAAAGTATGCTAATTGTGTTAGTAACACGTGATTCTGATAACCAGTTTAGACTCTGATTAATGTCCCGAAAATCGTCTGTCTGCCACGCTGTCTGTCCCATTTTCAAAATACTAATGCACATCCCGCTTACGTACTTTTATATCCTAGAAACTTTCTTTTTATCTTTAACTTGGAATGTGAAAAGAAAAATATCGGGCAATTTACCGTTATTGAATTTTCCTTTCAGAACAGTAAATATCTGTAATTCGTACAAAAAGAGTAAACGGAGAAGTACTACAAAATATAAATTTCTTTTGAAAAATTTACTTTTATTTAATCTATCTAAATTCTATTAAATCAAAACAATTTTATAATTTATATTAATCTGAGTTCTTCTATATTTAACGATGCATCTATTTTGTAATACTTTATTCAATAAATGATTTATCGTTCAATGCACTAGACATCCATACAGAGGATTCTTTTATAACAATCGTCGGTAGTAAAAAAAATTATAAAAGATTGCATTAATTAAAAGTTTTTACGTAACTTTTATCGATAAGATTTGAACGAAAAAATTCAGATTAATTCCCAATTTGCTAACTGATCACTCATTTATTATTTTAATGCTTGTTTCGCATGGATACGAATAAAATGGACGAATTATGAAATCATGCATTAAATTTCCACAGTTTTACAACACAACATTAATTATAATATAAATTTTTCAATCTATCTCGTATTCACTTAAAAAAAAGCAAATTCATTTAACTCATGGCAACAGTTTTGCAGCGAACATTGCATTGAAAAAGTATACAATGCAATCGTGCCGACCCAGCGTCAAACCTCGCAGAAAGTCTATGAATACACTAAAAAAGCTTTCTCTTCTAGAAAGCAAAACTACCGAGCAAATTAATTACTTTCCAATAAAACTCTATAAACAACATTCTTTTGTTCAATTTCACTTGCAGCAACGAAAGCATACACAGCCTGTAAAAATCTAAAAAAACCATCTCTTTCAGCCTTAAAAAGAACCAACCACTTTGTTACCGCGAAAAAAAAACGCGATGCCAAAAAAGAAAACTTCCTATCTAATCTCCATCTCCAAATCCTGCTCCAAAACGTTGAATAGCGCGCGCCAAAGTGAGACCGGCGCATCCAAACACACAACACCTACGCGCCTTATCGACCGGTAAATCACTCGCTCACGCTTTTTTCTCTAACACGACGCTCCGATTCACTCTTGTGCATATACATACCTCTTATATAAACGCCAGGCCAAAAATACCCATTCGCTTCTCTTTAACACAGCTCGTGCGGACTAAGCGTCTTCATGTTCGACAAATTGATTGTCCCTCTCTTCACTCGAATGGGAAAAGAAATTCAAATACAGTCTGTCCTCTTCACAAAAGTCACTTTTCGCTCGGGGAAAAAGCCAGGCAGGAAGAAGAAAAATCAACCGATCGATCGACGACCTTCGCTATATAAACCAGCGTTTACTTATCTATATCGCGCTCCGATATAAGTAGAGGGGTAAGTGTGCGTGTGCAGCTCCGCGACCGTACGATTCAAGCGTCGCGCCAGGACTGATCTCGCTTTCTTGAAACGCCGAAGCTCTACGGCCAAAAGAGAAAGATAGAGAGAGAGAGAGAGACCGGAAGATCGGCGCGCGTGCGGCGGCACTCCTCGGAGGGGCTCGGGTCTTTCCGCGCGCAGGCGCCGATGCGACACTCTCTGTGTTTGAACAAATGTTTTGGCCCTTGAACATTAATATGGATGGGACGCTCGCTTCTTTTTCAACTTTTTTGGCTTTATTGGGTTTTAACGTGGACGCTTTAGATTCTGACGAGTGCGTTAGGGCCTTCGCCGGCGCGGTCTGGAGAGATTTTTTTTATTCGGTTTGCGCTGTTTTAGGTACTTAAGTAAGGATGGCTTTCTATTCTTGTTTTAATATAGAGAGTGTCATGATTCATTTCTTTTAATTGAGGAGTTTCGTCTGCGGATTGGTTTATTTAACCCTGTGTATTAAGCGGGCGCTTTTGAGCTTGATTGACATTTTTTTTTAATTTAATTGTTAATTTTTTACAAATTTGTATTATTTTTTTCAATTAAATAGCAAGTACAAAGAAAACAATCTTAAGTCAAATTTTTAGGCTATTTTTTTAATGTATAACATAAGCTACCAGCAGCTAATCACATCGTCTTTTAAGAAAATTTCCACACTGAGAGGCTTATGCCTGCATAAGCCTACCAGAGTACGTAGTTTCATATGTAAACACAGCCAGAACACAGAGCGTATCCCTTTAGCATGGAAAGTCCCTAGGCGGCTTCAAAACATCCTATCATCATCTCTTTATAGGAAAAAAAAATAAACGAATAGATGACCAAACAGAGATAGATGCTTGATCGCACGAGGATTGGGATAATGGAGCTAGTTTGGTTTTATATAAACAATTCGTGATTGGATTGACTTGATTAGAGTTCATTTGAGCTTTTCAATATGTTTCTATTTTTCTCAATGGTGGTAAACTGAGATAAATGATGTTGTTTTATAATCGAACATTAATATTATTTTATTCGTTAGGTAATATAATTAAAAATTTACTCAACAAAATTATGTATCTTTAAGCTAATTAACAAAATTGTCTTTTTGATTTACAAAGTTATGATAGAAATGATAAAATGGGAAATCAAATGTTTTTAAGAATTAGTGATAATATGTATAATACGTTGCGTCCTACTATAGAACCATCGTGAAATTTTCCATTTAAATGCGTCTATTTTCGATCATCTTCAAAATCATATAACTTTGGAAGGAAATGTGGGGCAAAGACCACTCAACGGCTATTTAATGTTAATTTCGTTTTCTTTAGTGTCAAAGTAATTGTTAAAATTTATTGATAAAATTTTTAAATCATCCAATAAACTGTTTGTAAATATTAAAATTTAAAAACTTAATATTATTTTTATTTATTTAATACTTAAATAAGATGCAAAGCATTGTAATTGCAATCAAAATGAAATAAAATAACATTGAATAAGTAAATGACATGTTATAATAAGTAAAAATAATATGAGTTTAAAACAATATTAATTTAAGATTTTTGATTTTTTAGTGTGTACGAAATATCACTAAAATGTTTTTCTTATTTTTGATTTTTCAATAATATAAAACTGGTGGTACGAATTTCAAAATGTACTCATAAGCTTACGCAAAAAAACAGCCATACGATTACAACAATTATAGACATTTTGAATCGTGAATAAATTTTTTCTAGTTTATAAAATATTACAGAAATTGTGTAAATTATTTCCACTGCCGCAAAAATCAATACTTCAAACTAATACTTTCTGTGCCTGCATCAAATTAAAATTCTTTGCATTCAGCATAATTACTGTTACAAGATATAGTAGTGCTTGAATGAAAAATACATGTCATATTTTTAACGACCCCTGTCTATACATTCAATAAAGTCACGTTTTCTTCGATTTCCACAGTATTTTATAAATTGAAATGTCTGATGAAAGAAATACTTCATTCTCTACTATAGCTACAAATGATTTAGAATAAGAACTACATAAAAAATTTATGGAAAGAGAAATTTTGTAAAACCATGAAAGTGTTTTTCGCTATGCTAATTTTATAGTTAATAATCGTATAACAATGCAGCAAGAGAAAAATCATCGAATTTTATAACAGTCTAAATCATGTTGTTCTGCAAAAGAGTGGGCCGTTAACAACTCAAAAATGCTTATTCATTCTACTTCTAAATAGTCAATGCCATTTCATTCATATCTTTAACGGGTTATGTGATCTTTCCCAATATCCTTTATAAAATTATCAAATTTAAAGTCGAATAAAAGAAAATACTTAAAAAATATCTAATATATAAAAACTTGCCTTTTTTAATTAAACAGACGCAGTAGTATCGAAAGACAGAAAATAAAATCATTTAATCCATCAAAAAAATTGCTACGCCCTTGAAAAACATTAACAGTAACAAATTCCCCAGCCGATTCCCTCTCTCACATATACAGAGCATCTCAATTAAGAAATCGACAAGCTATCCTCGTGCGAGTGCTGCACGCGCGAAACATCTGCGCCAGCGTATATACAGCATCCCCAACGTCTCCTATAACCGTAATACATTCAACTCCAGCCGTCACGAGCACATGTCGAAAATCAGTCGATAACAAACTTGCCGGCTGTTTACCAATCGTTCTCGTCCCTTTTTCAACGGGGCCGCCGGCCTTGCTCAAAAAGCAGATAAATTGATTATCATAAATTAACGCTTTTATAAGATTGAGTCCGGCGGCAGAGCAGCGACCGACACCTATGCGCATATATATACAGACGAGCGGTAGGAAAAAGGAGGGACACATGGACGTGTTCTGCAATCGCTCGGTGGACGCTGTGTATATCGGATTGCACAATGATTCTGCTGCGCGCTAACGCGCGCACCGATACTTTTCATTTAAAACTTCTCGTACGCGCAGTTTCGACACCTCAGAAGGTCACGGAGAAAATGCGTGAATTATTACGCGAGTGCCGGCGCAGTAATGCGCGACAATCTATTTTTAGTGGCCAGCCGCGCGCGCGAGCATCGTATTAGCGCGATGCACTTTCGCGCGCTGTGCGCTTTTCGTAATGGAGAAAAGAAGGAAGGCAGGAGAGTGTCGGGGAGCACGCGCGACTTGTGCAACGAGTCTGCGTGAGAGTGAGCATGTTGTTTTTTGCGGCGTGAGCATTGTTTGGCTTTTTGCTTGGACGGCTGCTGTGTAAGAGTTCGAGGAGATCGTTCACCCTTCGGCTGAGGATCTTATTTTTTAAGGGGATTCTGAAGGACTTTCCGATTGATCGATCATTAATTTTCATCAGTGAAGCGCTGTTTATGATCCTTTCGTCGCTGAAAACATTGCACAATTATGTTTGCTTAAGTAGTAAACGTGGTTTTCAGAAAAAAGCGCGGCTAGAGTGTTTTGAAAAGTGCGGTAAAAGATCTACAGAATTGATGGAAAAAGGATAATGTCATAATTAAACGTAACATTATTTGCAGGTGCGTTTCATTGATCGACTTTTAACGCTCTTACGCGATACGACCAGATGAAATTGATAGCATTGCGTTGTATACACGTCCGCAGCTCGGCGCATATTACCCATATATCTATGTTATATTGAGGTGCGAGCATTGTACGGTAATCAGGTTGAAAGGTTTGCATAATTGGGTAAACTTATAATCTTGCTGTAATCGCCATAAAAAGTGTCTGCAATTATTTACTACAGACCGATTACGCGTTTTTTCTTTGTCCGATATATTGCTCTAATGTTACAGTAACGCAACTTTGTCTGTTATTATAAAGTTTTTTTTCATCTTAATAAAAACAACACTTCTTGTAATGCTACGTTGTAAAATTGTAAGAGGAATGTTAATATTCGGGATCGTAATGTGATGCGAGGCGGCAAAGCTGCCTCTTAGATTTTACAAAGCTTATATTATTGTAAAGGAATGTTAATGTTGAATAATTTATTATTTTTTAATTACCAGATCCAATATATTACCTCAAGGTTTATGCTAATTCAAATTTTTTCCGTACATTTATGAGAAAAACATAATCAAAGGATTAGAATGATATTATTAATATAAGTTTGAAAATAATCAGTCCAACTCGCCTTATATTGTATTACACGGAGATAAATAGTCTAATAGTTATTAGTAAAACGTTTTCTAAAAAAAGAGACTCGCGAAATAGAAAAATTAATAAAGTTTATAGTAAAATTTACTAACTTTCTAGAAATATTTGCTAGAATTATGGTAATTTTGACTATCAACTTTACCAATTTCTACTAATACTTAACAGACCATTTTTCAATTTTCAAATTTTTCAATATTTTTTGTAGGAATGAGAAATTTTAATTTCGTATTTGCTCGTTCTCAACGAAAAGAAAGAGAAATCTCATTTTTAAAAGAGACCAATTTAATACGGAGGATTATATTTGTGTCTTTAAAGAGAAAGCATGTGTGCATTGTGAGAATGAGAAAAATCTTCCAAGACAACGATGTGGAAACGCCTTTTTTTTGTTTCTGGGGATTTTGGCTATTTCAAAATGTTTAAGTAAGGATCCAGTTTAGAATCGCCTTAATTTGGACATCCCCAAGAAAAAGATCCTATTTGTTTTATCATAACAGGTTCCACAGTTATTTTAAACAGCGATATTTGTAAAATGTCAGCAATAAATTAGCGAAACTTTCGAATCCAAAAGTTTTATAAATTATTTATGCACAACACAGGATTTGCAAAATTATATTCAAGAAAACTCGCTATCAGAAAATCGAACGAATTTATCACAGATGAAAAATCTAATTTATTTATCACACTCCTAAAAAAAATTAAAAACACCATTATAAAACCAGAAAATCAATCACTCCAAGATCTAATAATCCGCAAGCAGCGTGATGCAAGCTCTAAAACCAAGCCGCATTAAGTGTCAGCAACCCGTGAACTCTCCACGCAAAGCATCAATCTGAAAATCGCAACTTGTCTTCGCCAAAATTTCTCAGCAATTAATCAAACCGAGCCATCCCTCGCATCCCGTCATATGACTTATCTCGGCTTCTTCGTCATCGGCGGGTTGACTGGACGATATTCAGGACTCCTAATCAAGCGAAGGTCGGCAGCACGCGCGGCCACAAAGCTCTCTCGCTGCGCGCCGCGCGGCGGCGAAGGTCAAGGTCCTCGCGCAGTCATAGGCCCCGCGCGTAGCAGCGGCGGCTGCGGCGTCGGCGAATTGAAAAATGCGGTCCCTTGGGCTCAATAACGGTTTATCGTTTTATAAACAGCAAAATCGCCAATTACGTTGACGCAACGCGCGAGAGGCTCCGTTCATTGCCAAGCAGCGGCCACTGTGGGTTATAGTGCGACTCTTTCATCCCTGATCAATGCTCAAGTTCACGAAAATAGTTCTATGAACTCACGGCCGTTTGCGCGCGAGCGAGATTTTGTTGATCTGTGTACGAGCGCGATAATCTGGAATAATTGTCGGCTTTATTGTTGCCCTAGACGCGAATGGAGTAACCGGTGTGTATGGACTCTTTCAATGTCATGGAGCTACGAAATCATTGAATGAAGGTGATGGATGGCTTTGAGCTGTTGCCTCGAGTCCGTTTCGTCGACAAATGTAGATTACAGTACTACTTTTTCTTTTCAATTTATACTGTTGGCAATGTATTCACTGACTGTAGCTTCAATTTTTATGCGGATGTAACCGACCAATTTGAAAAATCATTCTGTCCAGCCTTCGAAATTTAATTCAACTTTTATGTCTCTTCCTCGAAACTATAAGGCAGCATTGCAGCATCGGATAATTCCGTTCAAGATTGTTTTGATTAAAAAGAAATCGCGCGCGTAATAATAGAAGAGAAAAATTGTCATTCACGCGCCGCTCACGCTTATTGTTTTGAGATCTGGCATGTCGCGATAGGCGCAGCCGCAGCGCAGAAAGTGGTGCGGTGCCCTCGGTGTGTCAAGCCGTAACGTAACACAAATGACCTATATTTTTGGCCGTCGGGTCGTCAACCTCGCCCATGAATGCGCCCGTCCGAGCGTCGCGTAGTCGAAACGATGCTAAAAATCAAATTTCTAATAGACTGATTTATGGGCGGGGAGCCGCTTTATGATTGTCCTAACCGAATAACTAATGTACTCTTAATAGAGCTCGATTTTGTCGGAAGTACTTTGGCTGCTCTTGGCAGCGAGCTCTGTTTGTTGGCTCTCGGGCTCGGCGAAGAGGAGGAAACTACTTTTACACCTGCGCCAGCACGTAGAAGCCGATTTTGAAAGCTACCTCCATTAAGCGCGCTCGGCCGCCTTTATGGAGAGATGGTGAAATTCCAAGGATGGAAATGTTGCGGGCTAAATAATTTCAATGAATATTTACCGCGCACGGGCAAATTAGAATATCGTTATTGAATTCTATTTTCCGTGTAATTAATGGAGAAGTAGGCAATGGGTAAATAGTCTACGGATTCTTAAGCGCTGAGCTGGAATGTTTGCCATTTCTCAAGAGCCACCGTAGATTTAGTCACAAAGCAATTCGATCCTACACCCAAAGGAACAATACCTGCAGTCAAAGCGTGAATAAAAAAAATTTCGTCAAGACCACTAGCAAAAAACCATATTTAGCAAATCCCGTTTTCCCACCGCTTCCTCCTTCCTGCTCTATACCCACCTCCCACAGAATAAACGAGCAATTAAACCAATCCGACTGAGGCGGAAGCGACTTTTCGCCAGCTCGCACGTAAGCACCCTGAATTACATACCTACCGCTCTTGCGGGCGTCCGCGCGCATTTTTCATCAAGACGTGTACGCGATTGCCATTCGGCGTGGCGCGCGATTTCTCGATGCGCAAAACGATATCGCGTATGCGCGCCGCGTCGCTTTCTCGTAATCGCCGCAGCGCGCAGCCAGAGAGCAGTACGCGGGATGTATTCAAAAGCTTTCAGAGAAGGAGGCTTTTGTGCGCGCGCGCGGAGTCGTTACTTATGCCTGCGCGCGCGATTTATAAATAATTTAGCTTTTCTTGGCGGCAGGTGCTGGCGTGCGTCTGGACGGAAATGGGTATGCATGAAGGGAGGTATGGCAGGCTGGAAATTCAAAGGGATTCCTGAGGGTTTTGTGGATTGTTCCGAGTGCTGGATTACTTATGAATCGATTGTCGGAGCATTAACCGGCAAATGCGTTATCGGTAAAAGTTACATTCAATTTATCTATGCGTGAACTTCGTTAGTGACTTGCTGAATATCTTAAGACATTTGCAGAAGTTATAAAATAAGAAGATATTTCGGTTTGTTGACGTATCCATAATGCATACGAGAATAAAATTAATGATCTGAAAACCAAGTTACATATTGATACGGATGACTTCATCGATGTGGTCTGATAAAATTACGTTACCCGTTATGATGTACATTCGATCGCCTGGTGCGTCACTAAAATATGCATCTAATTCAAAACAATTGACAAAACTTAAGCCCCGACCAAGGCTAATCAATCCTTCCTCAACCGATCGCTAACCGCAAATTTCTCAACTATACCCAAACGAAGCCTCACTTATCAGCTGCCAAAGATAAGAAGCACTAAACGCTCACCTCTTTAAAATTCGCTTTAAATACTTGAAAAACATGCCGCAGCACATTTTATGCCATCCCAGAGCCAAAGGAGGAAAAAATCATTCGAAGGATTCCCTCTCACGCCCATAAAAGCATGCGTGCCCGCGCGCGAGAAACAAATATATTACGCCTGGCGGCGGCACGCGTCTGCTGCTCGCGGACCTTGAAAGAGAAAGCTACGCTCGAGAGCGCGCGAGCACCGGACGGAGCACCTGACGATGCGCACGATCGGCTCGTCCTTCGCGGCGTGATTTTAAATACGTATATAGGCACTTTTGGTTATAGTCACGCGAGAGCGAGCTAAGGAATTTACAGGGGGGTATATGTATGGTCATTATAGAGTCTATATTGGTAACGATATGTTTAAGTGCGGAGGATGTAGCAATATACCTGTTGTCGGCGCAAATATTGACGAGCGAAACGCTTGAGCGCGCGAGAGAGCAAAAGGAGCGAGACCGCGGCGGTTATTAGCGGGGCTAGTTGTGCGCTAGGCGATGGGAAACGTAAATTGCCATGAATTATTGGTTAATTTCGCCAAAGCCTCCGAGCTGGCTTCTGCTCTTGAACTCTAAAAACGTATGGCTGGCAAAGTAGTGGTACAGGGAAAAATAGCTGTTTTATTAAGAGCACGTGATTTTTGAATTTTGAACCAACAAAAAATCTGTAGTGCTTATCGGCGAGGTTATCGGTATATATGGAACACAAACCGGTAGGTAGATACAAAACGTGCTTGACTCAACTTTTACCGTTAAGCTATTTCGGGATTTGGTCGAGTCCTTAGGCGAAGTGGAACCTTGAACGGGTTGTCGTAATTTTGAATGGAGCATCACACCTTTTTAGTCGAGTCATGCAGCGGTGTTCGTTAATTAAAATTATCAATTCAACATGAATTTCAATTTTTAGAGAATCTACACGGATATATTTTGATTTACAATAAGGAAAATCTGTCACTTTTAGAATTTCAGTACTTTTTTCGCACATTTTTTTGAGAATTTTTGCTTATAATTCCGCGTTCCACGTCACTGTAAATCAATCTTAAAATATAAATTTTGAAAATATACTACATTCCAAAGGTTAAGTGTTTCATAATTAACGTATAGGATAACATTTAATTAAGTCATACCAAAAATAAAGTTACACGACATAATATTTACACTTACACTAATCACTCTCCGTCTCTAAGACGCCATATCGACACCTCAGCATTAAAATATTCAAATGAAAGAAATACGAAACATTAATTTCTAATTCATAATTAAGGTGAATATCCTGTGTTTCGGAATGGAAAAAGAAATTTTCTATAAAAAGCTATAGAAATATTTCGTTTCAATTATTATTATGAATTTTCTTTTATTTTAAAGTACAAGTTAATATCTTTAATTTAAGATATTACAAACCTTAAAATTATAGTTTTACACCTTAAGAAGTAAATAAACTTTTTATGTCCTATTTATTGGAGATCAATTCAAATTGTTTTAGTGAAACAAAAATTATTTTCTGCCACTTGTTTTTGTTAAAAATTATTTTTGTATTATTTTCTAACTGATTTATTCAAATTTTTTAATAGAAATTTAAAAAAAATCATTAATAGAAAGAAAAGTGACTCTTAAAAAATAAAAACAGTTTTTAACAGAAAAGTGCTCAGGTTAAGTTTTAGTACTATGTCATAAAAAAAATAAGCAGCAGAAAAAAATTTTTGTTCCACTAAAACGATCAGTATTGTTCACGCCACTAAAGGTCTCCAATAAATAGGACATAAAAATAGAAGTGGCTCCTTAAAGTGTAAGGCTATTATTAACGTATACTTTAAAATGAAAACATTTCATAATGATAACCCAAATAGAAAAATTTCTATATCTTTTTAAAGAAAATTTCTTTTTTCAATGCAAAACACAGGCTTATCCCGTTAACGCAGCCTCCCTGGAGCTGCACACCACACAAACAGCATTCCCAAGAATTCAAACAAATTCGCACAGCAGCACCTACATTGTAGATGAAAATCGCTACTTTGCCTGTCACCGTACGCATAAAGACCATCGGTATCTCTTTAGACGTGCTCTTATGCATAATAAAAAGCTCGGCAGTGTATGACGCGTGCTCAAACCATCGCCTATGAATCGTTCTCGGATTTTCTCCAACTAACATGCTTGGCTCCGGTTGTGTATACATTAGCGCTGCTCCTCGCGTACAACTTACTCAGTTTTCGGCGCTGGGAATTTCCGAGGGTAGAACGGCTGGTGTGTTTGGACCTGCGTCAGAAAAAATCGAGAAGAATATAGATTTGCGCAAGCTCTGGGGAGCGTGAGTCAAATGTGTATGTACAGTGGCTCGGTACGCAGAAAATCGGAAGTTTTCGTTCGTGAATAGAGCTGACGATCTCCGGAATTTCTAATTTTCTTCTATTCGTTGGGGCTGAATATCTAAATGAAAAATCTACTTGCTATTGCAAATTTTGCTATATTTTTCATACAACTTATTTTTTTAAATAACTTTAAAAAGTTACTAGTTCCCGAATTTTATTAGTTGCAAGTCTACTTGTTCAACTTTTCGTCTGTTAAATATCTTAATACCCATATAAGAATATGGTAGTGTCCCAATTTGGACCTATTTGTTTTCTACCTGGGATCCTTCACAGAATACAAGAATCGTAAGTAAGTCGATTTCAAAAACGCAAAGCACAAAGTCGATTTCTGAAACCAAGAAGCAAAAAACGCAAAACCAGACGAAAAGTGATCATATCGTTTTCGGTACACCGATCACTGCATGAACGCGCCACCCAAGTTTCATAAAGTCGAGTAGTTACATAAGCTTCCAGACGCATAAATTGAGGACCAATGAAAACAGACGAATATATAACAGGCACTGCGCTCGGCTGCTACTCAAATTAATTTTATTACTTAAGGCTATCGAGAAAATTGCCGCTGCACGCTGCGCCGGCCAGATGAATTTACGAGGCGCTCATTGTATTTCCCTTCATCAATCTCCATTCATGAACATTTTCCTTGAATTTTCCCATCCACCGTGATACGGATCTATATTTAAAGATGCCGATCGAAGCCGCTCGAGTCACTCGAAAATTCGCACTTGTAGCTCGTGCAGAAGTAGATGTTGATTCGCTTAAGAAAACGTGCGGATCGATTCTTGGAAAGCAGACCCATGTCATTCGCGTGTTTACACCGTGAGAGAGTGGGTATTTACGGATCGCGTGAGTTTATGAATTAGTGCTGCAGACAGGGTAATGAGGGAGAATCAAAAGTAACGTGATTTACGAACTTTTCGTTTTGAGCTTCCATTGAGTTTTCTGGCTAAATGAATGAACGATTGATATGAAGAAAATAGTTTAAGAAATGGGTTATTCATGTTCCGTTACCGCGAAATGATCTTCGAAAAAACGCCAATGGTAATTTTTTAATTGATTACGCTAACGAATTTATGAATGAGTATACTCATATTTGGATAATAACACTTTAAAGGCTTTAATACTTTAGTTAATGTTCGAATGTTAAATTACTTAATAATAACTTTTGTCAAACCGTTCTCAATGCGTGAAACAAAATATTCATCATTCTAGAGGCCGAAATAACATATTACACAGCCTCTGCATCAGGGCCTAACTAAATTGCTTAGTCATTGGTCTAACAACGAAAATGAATTAATTATGTGTAGACCCTATTTGTCAATCCAAATATGACCGATTACTCCCATAAGTACATGAACAGAAATTTCTGTTCTGGACAATAAAAAAATCAACAAAAATAACAATTTTGCACCGAGAGGAAAAAACCATTAATTTAAACAATAAAGGAAAACGAAAGTTCATACAAGAAAACGATTACGAACGAAAATAATCGCTCGATCGGCGGTCTGCACGTGCGCGAAAATCTCACCGAAATCGAGAGTTACGAGAGCGAATCCACTTTCACCCTCGATATGCGCGCTCGCGCTCCGGCCCAGCCGGCTAAGATAATATTATAAAACTGCGAATTCTTTCTCGTGCAAATACACATCTGTTGCTTTGGCAGCGCCTTGCCAGCGGCTTGTGAAAAACATGCTCGACTTATCGAAATTGTTTGGAATGTTTAACTGTATAAATCATGGAAGTTTTATTAATTTCTTTGTTGCAAGCTCATTTGGATTTCGTGCGTAATCTGATAATGCGTAATGTTTCGGATTAATTGGAGATTATATAAATGACGTTTGTTTAATAACTGCTCTACAGGCATTTACAAGAAATTTAAAATAAACAAGAATTTTGATAGGTTTGAACGAGGATTTTTAAAAAATAAGATACAGTTCCAGTCCACGAGGCAAAAATACGTAAAATCTCTATTTATAGAAGCGCATCTGTAATTAAGACACCGGCGAAAGCCATTTGCCCAGATAGAAAAAGATCGTGAAAACAAGGTTTGGAAGTCTGTCTACGTGATAAATTCCACGTCCCCATAGCCCAGGGCCACTACCATAAGTAACACTACCCCTACTCCAGATTGCTCCTGCAATTATATGCACACCTCAACTAGCCGAAAAAGCCGCGTCTCTCCCAGCAAGCATCCTCGCAGAGTAGCTCCTCGGCATCGCTCGCAGTCGAAAACACAGCGAGCGAGGAGGCACTGGAAGATTCGGCGGATCAGAGAGATTCGCAGAAGCCAGAGCGTTCTGCGTCGTCAGACTCAATAAAAGCCAATAATTCGCACCTCCTCGGGAGAGCGTTGCTTGCTGTCGACGAGCTCGTTCGGCCCTGGCCTCCTTCCGTTAACTTTCAAAGTTATGCGATCCGAGCTCGCGCGCGCGCGATCGAGACAGCAAGTGTATACGACCGGCCGCCGTTATATTGTATTAAAGAGACAAATCGTGATTAGGGTGAGAGCGGCCGGCCTTCGCCGGTCATCTGACTTCGTCCTTTTTAGCTGCCGTTGCTCTTTCTCCCTCTCACTCTCACTCGCTTTCAGCGTTTAATCAAACGCAAGCAGAGGCGAACGCACTCGCCGACCGAGAGCGCTGAAACCTTCCACTCTGAGGCGCCGGCTAATTACACGAGCCGATGGATAATATGAGTGACGCGAAAATATGCAGAGATTATTGACGGGGAATATCAGATGTGACTTTCGATTTTTTTTTTTTTTTTTTTCGCGTTGCTGGGTGGTGCTGTTTGTTGGATGGCGGGATGGTTCAAACGAGTAAATAATATTTTTACGGGGGATTGTAGAGTGCGGATGACGCATTGGTTACGGGAATTTGGTGGGCTGGTGCCGCTTTGGATGGAAATTATTTTTGTAGGAATGTGATTAAAGAGTCAAGGCGAGACACGTTATTTGAATCTTGCTAAGAGGTTTATTGTTTTATTTTAATTTGACGACGATAGTGGTACAGTGGTAGTATTGATGCGTAGGGGTTTGTTATTATATTCATTATAGGAGTTTTAATTTATACTAGTTCTAATAAGTTAAGAAGGAATTTATAATTTATTCATAAAATACTATCATACATTTCATTCAAGCATTAATTAAATTTCCGCTTATTTGTACTTTTTATATCTAATCTTTTTGTAATTCAATTTGAAATGAATATTCATTTTAAATGAGTACAAGATTATTTTTTATTTATATAAACAAAGTATAATTACAAATAATAGATTACACTTATAATTATTGTTTGCGTGCTATTTTAAAATAAAATAAATACTAGGACTATACTTTTAATGCTAGTGTGTATAAAGTAGTGATAAAATATTACAATTATCCATTGCAGCAATTAAAATATGGTGATAAAGATAAGTAAAAAATTTTTTCCGCATATTTTGTATCACATTTTTATAAAAAAAAAGTTAATTTATATTTACTAAATTTACATAAAATTTAAATCATAAAAAATATATAAAATTTATTTATATTCTAATAAAAAAAAGGATGGAAAGTAATATAGAACTCATTCATAATAATAGCACTTGTTTACATTATTATTTAAAATTTAAATATGTAATAACCAAGTCTGATTCTTTTTTTTAAATATATATTTATGCATTGGTGTTCTCAACGTTAGTTATAATTATTGCGTTCTACTTTATTCAAAACAATATACTCATGCATTTTAAAATGATGCAACAACTTATAAAAATTAAAATTTACCTATAAACCTTCGTGGGACATAAATAAACATCATTTATTTATATGAATTCTTTATTAGAAACTACACTACTTATATAATTGTCTATTATATAATGAGTAATCTATATACAAAAGTATTATATCTATTTCTAATTTGAAATTTCGTATCTTTTTTCGCGTATACTCTTACCATTTTATAGCATATTTCATCGAAAATCATTTACTCAATAATAATAAAAAAACTATAAAACATGGTTTACTTTTTTCCCGTTTTTATCATTCATTTTTTTCCTCGAAATTATTGACGTATCATATTATATCGGTAAATAAATTAAATAAAAACAAGATAAAAATATTTTGTAAAGTATGAAATACGATGTCAAATTATTATTTTGTGTGTGAATTGAAGTATTTCTATAAAATTACGTATTAAATATGTTTTTGATAACTTTTGAATCAATATTTTCAAAATAAAATTATTGGTTAATTAATATAAATTCATAATTTTTAAATTTTTTAATTAGATTTTTAAGAGACATATATAAATCATTTTAAACGTACTATTAAGATGAAAGGAGTAATATAAAGTTTCATAAATATGATATAACAAATTTTTTTCTTCAATGTTTAGTTGATGTAATGTGACTTCATATACAACGAAAACCTTACGAAAGTATAAATTATATTTATTTTATTTTGTTTTATTACATTATTTAAACAGGGATTAAGCTTTTTTTTTAAAGTAAAAATATAGAGTAGACTAGGATTGGGTAAGATATGTGGTAAAATGCTGTGTATATATTATGGATATGGATTGATAACTAGTGCATAAATATTCTGTATCTATTTTACTAATAGCAATGCAATATGGAGTTTCTTTAAATATTATTACAATTTATTTAGATATTTCATTTGTTTTTTTATAAGTTTAATATTTTTTTTAAGATTTAGTTTATTTTATAATTAGAGTTTATTTTAACCTTAAAGTAATAAGATTATTTATTTAGCGTTGTAAAAATAATAGTGTTAATACTATTTTTGTTTCAAATTTTATTTTTTCAATAGCATGCCTATCTTGTAAGATTATAATATAATACTAAAATATTACTTGTATTAGATTACTAATATTTGTAAATAATTTTTAATAAATAATTGTAATGAATATAATAACCGTATTTGTTAAATATTTATAATTGAAGTCAAGTTTGATATTAATTACAATAAATAAATTATTTTAATTGCCATAAATTTTATGTGTGTCATAAATTTTAGAAAATGATTAGAACATTGATTCATTTTAGTTTACATTCTTTTTAACAAGTTCTTCATTAAAGAAAATTTTTGCTCATAAAAATAAGTCAACAATATTTTATAAAATTTATTCTGCATTAACAAAACATTTCTGCGACGGATAATCACTGCTAAAGCCCCCTTTTCGTATTTTCGAGAAATTGACGTTTTAATATTTAAACAAGCGCCCGTAATTTGAGGAAATAATTTGAAACCCGACACTTAGCTAATTAATTTATGTACTAAATTTGGATATAATTATGACCTTACTCTTTCCTCTTGTTGCGTATAAATACGTAAACCGTGCGAATCATACTTAAAATTCGGGAATTGAATCATGAATGGGCTTATCCTCCCTTTCGGTTTCCATTGCTAATTTCTTATAAATAATAATAAAATTGCATTTGAAAATAAAGAAAACCAGCATATATTAGTTATTTGTTAAAACTTCATTTTGATTATTTTATTATTTGATACTGGTAATCTCGAAAATGGTGTATCTATCGTATATATATCTATATAACTAGATAGTCCCAATATAACTAGATAAGTCCATCTTTCGTGATCTCGTGAAATTAACGGTTTTGTATTAAAATATATTCCTAAATAAATAAATAAATAAAATAGATTTAAACAGTTATGTTAGAAAACCACAGGTACGTAAACTTTCCCAAAATCTTTATAAAAACGTGAAAAAAGCAAGTATCAACATGAATTAGGTAATAGAGCGCTCCAATATCCAAATCGAGAACGAATCCAGAACTGTCAAGAAGTTCTAAGCCCGCACAATAGAGGACGTGTGGGAAATCTGGTGCAACCTCGTGTAAGCTAAGCAGAATCTAACGTAAAGTGAAAAAAGCCAGCTCTCTTGGTAACAATGCCGAAAAGGCACTCAAGCTGACCTCTCTCGTTACATAAATCAATAAAACCGGTAAACACGGAAGCAGCCATCGGAAGAGGCTCTCTCACGGAACCCAATCTCCGTTTCCCCGAAAACGAGAAAAAAAAGAAACGGAGCCGCGTATGACATAACCTTAACCCATCCGCGCCAACAAGAATACATAAAGAAGCCCGCCAGGCAGGCAGACACGCAGACGGATTCACCAGGCACGCATCGCATATACTTATACAGAGATCTCAGGCAGTTACTTACCCGCAATGATGCGTCGATCTAGCAGCAGCAGCGGCCACGAGCGAATCTGTTGTCGCGCGCGCGGGCGGGAGAAAGTGAGCTGGCCCCGGAGCAGAAGAGTATATTCAGAGGAGCTGGCGCAGCCACATTGTACATGCATCCGCCGAATATATATTTCGACTCGTGGCGTTTGCGCGCGCGCGCCTGGACGCACGGCTCTGCCTTTCTGTGCTTTCCCGAAAGCCGTTTTCTCCTCGCTCTCGAGCTCGTTGCTGCTACACTCGCTTTCGAAAAAAAGTCACATAACGCCCGCACTCTGCGTATATACGGTATACCCCTCTCCGCAGCAGCAGCAGCAGCAGCAGCAGCAGCAGTACACAAAGCGCGGAGAGGACTTTCACGCACCGACTGACACTAGGTGCTCTACCTCGCGAATGCGCTTTGTAACGAGCCTGCGCGCAAGCGACTAAGTACCTATATGTATGTACACAAACGTACACGCGTGCGCGTGCTCTCTGATATTACAGTTCCACGATGTGCTATGCAGGCTTTCGGCAAATCAGGAGAGGAGCAGCGCTGCCTTTAGTGAGGCTTTTAGTTACTTTTGTAGAAAGGGCTTGAGCGATCCACGTAGCGGGATAGTGGCTAACTAAAAAGCGTGGAAAGCTGCGAGGGAGCTTCGTTGCGATTTTTTAACTCAAGGCGATGAGGAGTTTATTTTTGGTGCCTGACAAAGACGGAGCGTCGCTTTTTTTTTAAAGAATATAGTTGCAATGAAAAAGATATTTTTGAATGATGAAAGTATAGGGGGGTGTAGAGCAATTTTTTAAATTTGCAGTTGAAAGTACTGTTATGGATTATTATTTTCTAGCGCGAATTAGTTTTCTTTATATCGAATCAAGCCGAAGTTCGATTTATCTATTACAAATTAACGTTGACGAGAATAATTTTCAGTCTTTTGTACAATAAATACATTTTTTGTTTATTTAACATGATTTATAGACACTTACAGAGTATTAACTTTCTTATAAAATACTGGCAATAGCTTTAAAGCGTATTATATTGAATAATTGATGTTCAATACAAAATTCTCCCATTATCAAAGCAAATAATAAATAAAAACAAATTAAAAAAAACGACAAGACACGCACTGTTTTGGGTAGTAATTATCAGTAAAGTATAAAAAAATTTCTTATTGTACAAATATTAAAAGTATTAACAAACGTATGAGACAACAACAGCTGACTGAATTCTATCACAAATTAATTTGTTCGCTGTCCTTCTGCGCTAGAGTGCCTAGCATGATTCATCATTGATTCAACACGGTTCGCAGTCTCCCTGACAACATCAGAAAGATCATCTGGAAGAGTTGGGATGTGAGCAGAAAGCCTCTTATACATGGATTCTTTATTGTTCTCTGACTTTTTGCGCCGTTGCTCTTCATACTTGATTTGTTGTTTATAGAAAATAGCATTCTTCAATAATTCTAATGTATTGTTGAAGCTCTTTGTAGCTCCTTCCATACCTTTAATTGCACTGACTGCATACTCAACGTCATAACAGTGACCCTGAAGCTGCTGCCTCAGCGCTAATACCTCAACTCTTTTCTCAACCATTGGAGGCAGAGCTTTTCGAACATGCTCTTGCAATCTATAAAATGCCAGTGATGGTTCATTGGCCACAATGTGCATATTTTCGGATATTCTTTCCGTTGCTGCAAAAGAAATAATTCATTTATTAAAGTGAAACGAATGGGAATGAAAAAAATGGATAATTTTAAAAATTACCTCCATGACCTAAAAATCATATTCTCTATAAAAGTTACAGATATCAATTTCTTACCCTTTTTCACCCTTGTCTCCAGTTCCTGATCGGGCTGGTACACTTTCGCCGACATGTTTCCGTTATTACAATAGCTTACAAAATAACTTCAACAATCAAGAACAAACAAACTTCATTTTTTCCCGCTTCAAACTCTACAATCACAGCAACGTTTCCATTAACAAAACCGCTTCCATTCTACAACACCACGTACTAAAAAAACAAAAGCTCCTTAATTTTTTCCACTCATTGTTAACTCCGCAAACTCCAAAAAATCCAACACCCAATCGAAAATCCAGTGTCAAAATCAGCTGATGCCGAACCAGCTGTGAATGCAATGGGCACTTTGTCGGCTCGATGTTGGCGGTCGTGCGGCCGGAAGTCGTCCGATCTCGAAATCTATGACGTAGTGAGAAATACGCTCGAACGAGCTCGTAGTAAATCGGAGTACGTGGCATTGGCCGATGCGCAGCTGGCTTCAGTTTAGAGCGCATGATGCGCCACATGTACCGTCGCTGCGAGTCAGACAACCCGGCCATTAGTCTCGTGTTTCATCGCAGGTTAGCCAGTACTCGTCAGCAGGTAAGAAATCTGTCTTTTTTTAACGGTTAAACGAGGTTTTTGCCGTAGAAAATTGTTAAAGGTTCTTTGAATGGTAATATAAAGGTAAAATTTTTTTGAAGAATAGGTTTTTTGAGAGGTAAAAAGGCTTTTGTTGACGTTTGAACGGCTTATTTGAATTTGTGCAAGCTGGAACGAGCTGCTAGTGACGCTCCGTCAGTTTGAACATACGCGATTGTTTAGAAGCTTATTTTGAATGAATCTGAGGCTTTTCATGCAATTATAAACTCGACCTCGATGTTATTCGATGTTTTTAAGTCATTTTCATTCAAGCGCTTCATTAGTAAGCCGTTTTTTTCATAAATAATCAAATTGGAGCAGACGTTTTTTGGATATGCTTTCTCCCTGATTTTCCATAATTATTAAGAGTGCATTTGTCTTTCAGATGTTTCATGATTACAACTTTATCTTTTGTTTCAGCATGAAGCTCCAGTTCCTACTTTGCATTGCAGCGGCTGTGCTGGTTGCAGTCTGCGGAGAAGAGGAAGAAAGTGAGGGGGCACGACTGCTGGTAGCCAAACATGTACTGAACAAGTACCTTGTTGAGAACATGGATGTTATTGTTAAGGTATGTAATTCCCTTGTTTACTTTTGAATTAAATTTGGTTAAAATTTACTTTAAATCCTTAATAAATAAAGAGCGAATAATATTTGAAATGGAACATCTGACAAACATATCCATATTGAGTGAATAAAATAACTAATAAACAGATACAATAAAATACTAATAATTATTAAGTAATAACTGTTAATTATAAATAACTTTTTTATTCATTATTAAATGTAGATATTACCAATTAAAAAATATCTAATTATTTAGTATTTTTATTAATTATCATATTCAATCTAACAGTAGCAAAATTACAGATGAAATAACATTTATTTAAATGTACATTGAAGTTCATTAATATAATTATTTTACCTTAAAAATTCTATTTAAAAAATGAATTAATATTTAATCTAATAGTTCAGTAGCTTAGGGATAACCTATTTCTGTATAAAGATTTATAATTTTTGAGTATACTAATAATAATTTGTGTTTCATTTTTTCAGTATACTGTGTACAACGTTGGTAGCTCAGCTGCCCTTGAAGTTGAAATCACAGATAACTCTTTTGACCCTGATAATTTTGCTCATATGAGTGGTGAATTGAATGCAAGAATTGACAGAGTGCCACCTAACACTAATGTCACTCACACTGTTGTTGTAAGACCAAGGAAGCCAGGCTATTTCAATTTCACCTCTGCTGAAGTCCTCTACCGCAGGAAAGAAGATGCACCAAGGTTACAAGTTGCTGCCAGTAGTGAACCTGGTTTGGCATATTTCACCTCCTACAAGGAATATGACAAGAAATTCTCCTCGCATGTGGTGAGTTACATTTTTTATTTTAGAAATAAACTTTATACTTGGCACTGATTATCTCTGCCCTGTGCATGCTAGAAATAGATTTTTTTATACAGATGAACAAAAAAATAAATAAATAAATAAAAAATAACCTTACAGTGTTTGTTTTTAGAAAAAATGAATTATATTTTCTTTAATTTATAATAAAATAATTCTAATTTCTAAGAATTTTATTTTATTTTCAATTGTTTTTAGGTTGATTGGATTGCATTCGCAGTCATGACTCTGCCGTCGTTAGCAATTCCATTTGGTCTTTGGTACTCCAGCAAACGTAAATACGAAAAGCTGTCAAAGAGCACAAAGAAGCACTGAATTTTTACAAACCTCATACTCGTTATTAGAACATTTATACGAAAAAATTATTTTTTTTGCGTGATTGTGAGAGGTGATGACATGAATGTTTCGTTGTGTACTTCGAATTTTGTAATAAACATTATTTATAAATATTTACTTCAAACGCTTTATTTAAAAAAAAATCCATCACTGGTTCTTACATATTTCTTATGTTATAGAAAGCGTATTTACATAGAAAAATGCTTAGCAACTTATTGTTCATACACTGTTTTATCTTAGTCTTTTCAATCATTTTTCTATTTAGTTTAAATTATTGTTTATTCATTGATCACATAAAGGAGATGCTTATGTTTTAGAGTTTAAAAAAAAAAATTATTTTGATAAATAATCACTTCATTTTGAAATTTTAACAAAAATCAAGACCAGTAAAACATAGTATTTGCTTAATTAATTAAATTTAAGCTTGAAAAATATACAAGGAAAAATCCAAAAAAATTTGAAATAAAATACAATATTTTATAGAATAATTTAATAAAACCTAGAAAATTTAATAATGATTATGATTTCTCTGATTTTTTTTATCTTTTAGATACTTAACTTATTATATTGAAGATTGTATGAAATAATCTTTCTTTTATTCCGTCAAATTAATGACGTTCCTTTAACTAGACTTACATGTTTAAATCACCCTTATAGTCAATAGCATTTAGAGTACAAAGTTAACATTGAGAGTTAAACTCACAACCACTTATTCATCAGTTGACAATTAGCGTCAGTTAATTGACCTTGCGCCCTGATATCATCTTAATGTCCTATTGTAATTACACTTTATACACATTCACCAATCCATAACAAAAAACATGCACGTCACAGAATAACGACGAGTCTTGGCTCTTCTTCAGTTATCGGAGCACTACTCGTAATAACGTAAAAAATGTTAGTCTTACAAAAATGAGTGAAAGGCCTAGCATATCTTTAATTACTCACAGGTGTACGGTTTATAGGCAAGTTCGATTTCTTCGAGCGTTCGGCGTAAAGAAACCTCGTGGGTCACCGTACACAGGTTCAAATGCAGAAAACGGCCTATGTAATGGCGAGCCAGGGCTTCCAGGACTAGATGAACTAGATGCATTGCCCATTGGGGATGCACCAGGAGTTGTCTTTTTTAGTGGAGGTGAACACATTTCGGATAAAAAAAAAAAAAAAAATAATGAAATAATTTTTAGAACATTTAAATAATATATAAATTTATAATTTACCAAATATATTTTTGTTTTTCACAGACATGTCAATGTTTGTCATCTTGTTTTTCCAAACTGTAAAAAACAATACAAAATTATTTTTATTTGTAAATTAAATATGTAAAACATATTTGTTAAGACAACTTACAGTGAAAGAAGGAAATTGTGAGTATAACAAATGTTCCTAAAGTATATCGATGGAAGTACATGTAATCGACCCAATGGATTCCCGAAATACGAGGGAACTGGTCATATTTCGGTACTCGTATTAAAAGCTAAAAAAATATTTTAGTTATATTTTTGAACTTATAATAGTTTTTAACGTAAAAGCTTTGAATGATATTCTTACCGAGACATTTTGCCTTGTAAGCTCATTTGTGATGATAATTTTACGACCTTGAACCTCCTCTTGATTCTGCGTTAAACTCAACTTGTATTGTGCTACATTCTTGGAAAGAAATTGACGAGCACCGACACTAACTTCTTCAGGAGTTTCGATCTACAAAAGATTGTTATTTTAAATTATGTTCAAAAGTAACAATCCAGTAAATTTAGTAACTTATATATTAATATTTAAAATAAATGTTAAGTATTCAAACTGGTTGTAGTTTATATAAATGTATGTAACTTATAGATATTTATATATATATTTTTATTAATACTTATATATATTTATTATTTATAAATTAAATGCGTTACGTATAAATTCTCTCAAAATAATTGTAATAAAATTGTTAAAATTGTTACTTACAATGATATGTTCCAATACATGTGGAAGACCATATATATCTAAATTAGCCGTGGGCACTTCTTGTCCCAATGAGCTTAAGAAAATTATTTCTCTTGTAGGAATGTACATTGGTGGTAAATATGATACTTCAATTGGCGTCCCTTCAATATCCCTACTCATAGCATTAATTCGAAGTCTAGTCTCCAATGTACTTGAAAGAACAGATGGCAATCCCATTGGAATAATATCACAATAATAAAAACCTACATAAAATAAGATAGTTTAATATAATTAAAATATTTTGTTGTATTTTTATGAAATGTATTTTGTATTTATATTTGCCCTTCATTTATTATCATTGTACTAAGTGATGCTGTTTACCTGTCACAATATCGAAACGTGGTTTGGCGTAGAAAAGATCTTTCACTCCAACTGACGAATGTAATGGCGAAAACTGCACCATGCATATTAGCGGATAATGACTTAAAGAATAAGAAGAGAGAGTTCTACATCCACCTAGCCCTCTTGACAAAATGTTATTCTCTTTGATCGTTTCGTGTTTTCCCTTGAGGATCAGAGGCACGCTGAACACATCTGTACCTGTGACATTCTTGCCCTTTAGCGGTACGAGTGTGATTTTGGCAATGGGATTAACGGTAACTTCGACTTCGTCACGCAGATGCGTGGCAATGCTATGTTTTACTTTAGCATTACCCGGACTTCGAGCCCTGCCTATGCCGCTGATAGGATCTACGTACAGAATCTCCGGAGCTGATGACTGCCAATAGCCTAGATCTCCATCCGGAGATAGAAGTGGCATTGAAAAGCACACTACGTCTCCAACGGTTAGTACAGTCTAGAGAAATAAATACGTTATTAACAAATGTACATTATCATCGAAAATCGAGTTTAAAAAAATTAATTTAATCTATTTATACCTTAGTAGGGAACAGAACATCTCCAATAATCATGTGAACATAATCAAACATTCCGTTCGGATATTTTTCATTATAAACTTTAACTATGAGCTCGCCATTCTCAAGGAATTTGGCATTCACAGTGTTTTTATCGTTTGGAGTAAATGTCACTATATCCGTGCGACTTGATAAAGTTTTAAAATCAACTTCTGCAGCGTGGAATTTAGATCCGACATTATCATAGCATTCAAGTACATAATTCAAATCCATTCCTTTTGGTAACATCGTCAATTCTTCACCAGTTCGAATTCGGACATTCGATTTTAAAGATAACATCACGTAATGGATGGGTTTAACCTACAAAATGATTGAAAAACTTATGAACTATATTTTAAATGATAAACGAAAATATTGTAAAATACTAACGTAAACAGCAATCGTAAGTGTTTGCTTAGAACTATAAGCTTCGACGTTCGTTACAGTAACGATTCCACTCCCATAATGTTCTCCAGATTTCAAAAGGCCATACTTGTCAACAGTGATAGTACTAGATACTGATGTTAGTGCATTCGGGTCATCAGAGTCTCCAGCAGTTTGGCCACTTGCTAGGACTTTGTATGTAGTTGATCCAAATTTATCGCGGTTTGTTTGTAGCTTTATGGACGAGTTTGGAGCCATTAATAGAATCAAAGATTCAGAGGCTACATCATCATTCGTTAATCGTAATTCTTCAAAAATTTCTATTTTTACGGTGGAACTAAAACTAGGTTGGTGACGACAGCCACCAAGCACGTTACAAGGTGTTGTAGCAGTAAGAATGATGGTGGCAATACCTGGTTGATTTGCTTTTGCTCTTAATGTTACTTCATTTTGATATCTTTATTAAGAAATACAATAATCACAATAAAATTTTTATATATATCATTAAATAGATCTAATGATTATTCAAGTTTTAAATTATTTTAGAATTTAAGTTTACCTGACATTTATTCCAGTTCCCTCATACATATTATGCAAAGTCATCAATGTAGAATCGCTGGTGGTCCAAGTAAATACTAACGGTGATTTCATCGATCCGATAATCAACGGAGTCAAATGATCTGGAATTCCGAAAGCCCAAACCGGTATGACAGCTCCGACTTTGATCCTCAAAGTAGGGACCACGATCTTAATTCCTTCCAACAAAATAACTCGAACTTCAGCGTGATCTTGAGAGAAAACTACTTTGTTTCTCTTTGAATCCTCTCCGACTGCCCTTGCGAAAATTGTTGTCTGACCGGTGGTTTTTCCTTCAATAACTCCACTACTATCGATCTCTAAAATTTCCTCATTATCCGTAGTGTACTCGATTTCTGCATTCTTAGGACCTCCAATAGTCGAAATCTGGTAAATGGTACCGACCAAGGTAGTTAAATTCTTAGGAAGAACTTGCAAAGGAGGGAAGACTTGAATCATCACGGTCTCACTGCGAACTTCATTAGCTCCGAATCCGCTACTGAATGCAAGTTGCGCCTCACCCTCTTCTACACCGTGTATCAAGTACAAAATTTTATCGAAAGGTGGATTGCCTTGGTCCTTTGCGGGAAGACGTTTTATATCGATGTAACCATTCTCCGTCTCTACCTTGATTTCTAGCACATCTAGTGCGGGTAGCATCAACAAGAATCCATTGGTGTCATACAGCTGGAGCTTCGCTATGATGGACTTGCCTTTCTCAACTTTGTTGACGCTTTCTACCTCGAAACTCGCTAACTGCTGCACTTCAATTTCTACCTCAGCTGGTTTGGAAGTTAAACAGAGATCGACCAGCGCAACTTGAAGCATTCCGAATTTTCTTGGTACTATGCTAATGGTTCGGGTTGGCTCGATGTAACGTACGTCAGCTACTTCTTCGGTGCTCAAAATAAGATCGTAGAAGCCTGAACCTTGACTTACTTGAAGGTAAAATTTGCTGTTGGGGTCGTTCAAAATTTTCAATCGACTCGGAGTAATCACCGTATCATTAACTAGGAAAATGTTGACATTGGCCTCAATCAACGGAGTTGCAAAAGATCCTTTCTCGTTCTCAACTGCAAATGGTGGGTACTCTGGTGTGATTTTAAATCTGCAAAATAAATATATTATAATTAATTAAGAATAAAAAATAAACTCAAGTTCTTGTAATTATGTAGTGATCAATTACCGTTGCAAAATATTTTTCTGATACCCTGCTACTTTGGCTTTCAGAGTAAAAGTATCGATGTACTTTTTCGGTATAATCTGTTGGTAATGATTTTTTGGTAATTGAATTTGATAGTCAAAATCCGTTTCTTCTAAAGTTCCTACAGGAATTTCAATAGCTGCACTTGCAGGTGGTTTTAAAGTCCATTCAATGCCTAAACTCGTTATATTATCAAAACGTCGTCCATCCTCATCCTTCACAACAACGAGCAAACGCAAAGATTCTTCACTGTGGGCAACTATTTTTTCGCTATCTTGATTGATGGGACAATTTTTACCATCTTTAAATTCCGGTTGTAAATAAATATATCGAGGCTTAGCGCAAATAACTTTTACGTGTGCAATTGCTTCGCCACCTTTGGATGATGGAAGCATCGGCATATTGTAAACGCTGAATGTCACGAGACCCTCGCCAAGAGCTTTACACAAAACTCTGAATACAGAGATATCAGCTTCATAAGATGATTCTTGCTCGATAACTTCAATAATGCTGTTGTCGGTAACTCGGGCATCTCTTTGGTAACCGTGCATTATTCCCGACCAAGGTTGAGGTCCACCTCTAAAGACAATGTTTCTTGACGATCCAACCGCCAAGACTGTTTCTGCTTTCATGGGATGGACTACTACTAATCGATCGTAAGCCGATACAGTAACATTGTCAGTGAGATTTCTACCGTAAGTAACCGAAACTTTTGAAATACCAACTGTTTGACTAACGATAGCGACTGTCGTACACGCAATGCCGACAGGCTCAACACCTTCACTCTCGATCTCAACGAAATTGCCATCTGGAATGTCGACTTCAAAAGATAAATCTTGACAGTCGTTGAATGGAATCATACGGACTTCGGATCCATCATGCAATTCTCCAAATAAAGCGATGTGCAAATGGATTATCTCGCCTACTGCAGCTTCCATGTTATATTGTATTATCTCTAATTTTGCGGGCACCAACACGTGAACTTTAGCAGTATCACGATTATGTACATTTCTAACTAGCGATACTGTAATATCAGCTGTTCCTTTTTGCAAAATTTTTAAAGCTCCGTTTTGAGAAACACTGACAATTGAAGATTGTCGGCTGTTCCAGTTGTATGATCCGTCACCGCCGCTTGCTTTAAGAGCTACATCATATCTGTGCATAAATAAATTCAATAAATAATAATAGATTTTTATTTGATTTTAAAAGTATAGACAAAATACAAAATTAAATAAAAATGTACCTTGTTTTAACTCTAGGATCCCATGGTAAGGCTAAAATTCGAGGATGAATCGTAACTGCAGAATGAATTGTAAATTCTGCTCTAGCAGTAAGTTCTGGAAAAATAGGAATTTTTTTTCCTTTTTTATTAATAACTCCATGTAAAGTTGCTTCTACTGTAGTCGTTCCTGTTGAAGTAGGTACAGCTATAACGTGAGTTCCATTCTGTGTTGTCATTTTTTTGTCAAAATATTTGTCATTTATTTTCATAGTTACTTCAACACCTTCACCAATATAAAATTTGTGATCTTTGCTAAAATTGTAAAATAATAGTAATAAAATTAATTTCTAAATGTTTAAAGTCTTTAATATATATCTCATTTTTAATAAAATACCTATCAAACATTTCAACAATAATTTCATGAGTAAAACCAAGGATTAAAGATCGACTTCGATGTGGCAAAGCAGCTATTGTTATATATGCAACCTCATTAACATTTACAGATGCTGTAGGCAAAACAACCCCATATTCTTCATGAACGTTTTTATCATACAAGAGAACTTTTGTTTTTCCACCCATCAAAGCATATGCACTGGCTCTTGCATTATTGATTTCCAATATTTGAGGATTTTCAGCTTCTAGGTAATACTGACTTGTTGGAATATGTATTTCTTCAAGGCGACCTTGATGAACCTACAAAAATTAATAAAGTTGATTTTACAATTAATATTAACATAAATGTATATTTACATAAGTATATTATAAAATGTTGAAATAAGAATAAAATAAATTATGATATAGCTTAATATTTCCTTAAATTTTAAAGTATAATAAAAATCACAAATAAGCATTTAATAAAATAAAATAAAACTTCAAATATAGTTACCTGCACTATTCTGTATATAAAACTATCAAATGGCATTATTGTAACATCTGATGGAATGATAATAAGATTTGCTACAACAATAAGTTCCACTTCTACAGGAGGTACATGTTTATATTCGGAATACAATAATTTGACAGCAACTTTTGCAGTTCCAGTTTTTACTCCTTCCAATAAAACAATATTTCCAGTTTTACCAACAGAATCAAGCATAGCAACTGAGTGCGGTGTTTCATAAGGAGATTCTTGAAAAGTCATAAATCGCAACACATTGTTAGGTAAAGTATTAACTCCCAAGCCTTTCTTGTCTATATTTCCAATTTCCCATTCAAATTCAATTCCACCTAAGGTTGTAAACTCATTTCCTTGTTCATCAGAAGCTCGTACCTCAAAAGCTTCTGGAGCTTCTTCAATAAACAGTTCTCTTGTAGTTGTTACCATGTTCAAAGAAAATATAGCATCTACTATAACGTCGCATCTTAGGAAATGTCCCGTGCTTACGTCTTCAGCAAGAACAATAGCTGTTTTTCGAGATGGATCCCTAGTAACTGTTTGAACTATAACTTCTATGGAACATGAACGATCGTAATCCTCATTTATAGGTATCAAGCGTATAATGTCTGGCCGTGAAGTAGACCTGTTTGAAGAAAAAGATAACAGCAACACCTCTTAATAAAATGTATTATCCAAAGCAATCAATCTAAAATATCTAATCAACCAAGCGAAACAACTTTTCACTGTCTATCTTCAGTAATTTATTTAAAAATCACGCATCAAGAAAAAAGTTAGGTTATGTCAACCAACAACTTCATTTATTACAACTAATATAAAAAGAAATAATGAAAAGAGCAACTATTTGAACGTTAATAAAACCTAAATACTCAAACCAAAAAATCACCAACAATTTCTTTCAAAAATTCCAAAAAAAGTCTCACCATTGATAGCAACCGCCTTCGGTAACTTCGAGGGTGAAATTCACGGGGAAGTCGTTGAATATCGGCAGCAGTACCCGGGGCACATTAAGCCGGTTAGCCCACGCAGAAGGCGAGGCAGAAAATAGAACGCATAGCGCCGTTAGAAATATTATTTTCAATAATTTTCGCGGTCCCGCCATAATCTCGACTACATGTGTTTTGCAAAACGGCGGCTTCTGCGGCACTCGCGTCGCCTGATTGCGGCTCTGTACCTGTATTACTCGCCGCTTCCAGTTTCTGCTGTCCCCTTCGCTGCTTGGCTTTCGACTTTCCCGGTACTTATGTCGCGCAGCCGGCAGCGCGCTTCGAAGAAAAGACGGATGATTTTGGTGTTGTTATGGTTTGATTCAAACTTGAAAAATTATTGTTATTACTTATTTTTTATGGTGATGTTAAGGTACAACAATATTCCTTTTCAAAGTGTAATTATTAATATATACAACAAAGTAATTAAAGTTGCAAAAATTCAAATATCAGCGGGCAGCAGCCATTGTTGTTTTAACGTTATATTGGCGGCACTGAGGCGAACCTGAAAAAACGAAAATGCTTTTTGCGGGCGAGAATCCGGCCAGTGGCCGCGGGGGTTCTTATCTTGAGGTGTCGTGTATATAAAAGTTAAAAACTGCGCAAAGTGCCGCGTCGACTGTTCAAGGTATCATAAATCAGCTGTTTATACATGTAATTAAATATTTATGAGAAAATAACTCACGAGTGAAAGTAAATAAGGAATTGGATAAGTCAGTGTTATAGCGTTTGTAAAAAGGTTAAAATGCTAATTTTTGTAAATTCATGATGTTTGTGTTAAAAATGTTGTTAGCTATAGTTAATTATGAATGTTGATATCATAAGCTGAAGAGTAAACATTACTATTATATTATAATATAGAAAGAATAACTATTGCGTCCATGGTGAAAGTTACTTGTAATTGTACATATAAATCATATATTGATTGTAAGAAATACAATTGTGCTCCGACGAGAGTTTGATAAACTTGGAGGAATGAGTATAGACAGTATGAGAGTTGGTGGAGGACGTTGTCCTCCCCTTCTTGTTGGTGGGCTTATCATTGCATGCATAATGATGGTATGTAATTGGTGGACCTTATCTTCAACAAATTTAGAACTCTTGCGACAAATTGATGAACTGAATGAGCAAATAAAAATAAGGTAATTTTATGTTTGTTAGGATTCATTTTATTCTAAGCAACTTTTATTAAAGCCTTGACAATTGTTTCAGTGTGGAAGAAAGAGATCAGTGTGTTACTCAGCGTGGAATTTCTGAGAATAAGTTGATAGGCTGCCAGGACGATGCAAGGACAACTCATGTTAAATTGTCACAAGTTGACGATACTTTGTCAACTTGTAATGAAGAACTTAATTCATATAAAAATACAGAAATTAGTAGGACTGCCACTATAGAAGCGTTAAGACTAGATAAGAAAGGTTTATCAGCACAACTGGAAGCCAAAAAAGAGGAAAACAAAAAACTTGATGAAGAATTAAGTAAAGTAAGATAGATAAAGAATTTTTAAATTTTATTTGCAAATAATTTCTTCTATTGAATAGACAATCATTTTTAATGATCTTTATATTGCAGGTAAAAGATGAACTATCAAAGCTCAAACTTACATTGAATGCTCCACCTCCAAAACAAGCACCATTGCTGCCTATTGGTAAGTTTATAAATTAAAATTTTAGTAATAAAAAAACTTGAATCTTCAAAGTATTTTTGGACTCTGCTGATTTAGCAAGCAGCACAGTCATAAGCAAGCCCCATTTGGGTCCAGTCGAAAGATCAGCTGTTCAAGTTTCTACACGTGGACAAGAAGGCTTGCATTTCCATGGAGTTCCTATATTGCCACAAGATCCAATTGGTGCAGTGCGCCTGACTCCTCGTTATTCTGTTACTAAGCTAAAGAATTAGCTTTTTAATATAAAACAACAAATATTATAATAGAATATTTTCTAACTGAGTGATTAACTATTAAGATATAGTATTGTTAATAGCTTGTACTAACTGATGGTATATTTTTGGGGTAAAGAATGTAGACTGTTCTATAGACTAGAGTATCTTGATACATTCCTTATTTTGTTACATTAAATAAATGTAGTTTTTGAGATGTCTTTTATAAAATTTACGGAAAATAAATGTTTATTGTTTGAAAATTTTGTCTATAAAATTTTATATTTTATGAAACATTCTAATTTAATAATTTAAATATGTGATTTGTAAAGTTTAATTATTTTTAAATCAATAGTAAATCAATTAAAATGTTTCAGCTCGAATTATGGAAAAACCACAACCAGATAATAAAACAGTGGTGAATGCTCCTCCACTACCAAATCAACAAGTAAATGCTCCACCAAATGCTGATCAACAAAAGCAAGATGCTCAAGAAAGAGATAATAGCAACATGAAAGGTAAATATTAAATATTTATATAATAAACTGTCTTTTATATATATATAAATTAACTTTTGGTTCCTTGAAATTGAAGTAATACAATTTTTTTTTTCATTTCAATAACTACGATAATGTTATTTGTAAATAGCTATAAAAGTTCAGACATTTTAAATTTTATTTCATATAAGAATTGTTGAAAATAATTAAATTACAACTTTATAAAAAATACCTCTTAAATAAATATAAAAAATTTGTTTTAATAATTGTACATTATAGCACTATGTGCCATAAATTCGCACGTAAATCACATCTGCTATTTTTAGCTTAATAAGAAATTACTGCATGGTGAAAGGATGGAGTTGTATTATAAGTTGACCTTCATAGCACGACATTTCGCGCTAATATATGTCGTGCCGTAAAGGTCTACTTATGCCATTTGTACTGTAATATACTAACAGTAATGTCTTTCAAAATTTAAGGAATCTATTGTTAATTTTATTTAATCTTATTTAAATACTTAGTCATTTCAATTAAATCTATTATTATAGAAGATAATGCAGCTGAAGTCAATGATGGTGCAAACGCGTTAGATCCAGATCTGAATTTCAATTTAATGTCTGATCCAAAGGGGCGTGAAACCAAAAAATAATAAATAATTAATAAACTAACTGTTGGAGAAAAATTCTCATTATGTAGGATAATTATGACGTACGTATAAAAGTTATTTTCTTCAAATATTTTAAAATTAATTTTGTTAGATGATGAGTCAATTATTTAAGTCGCACAAAGTGCATTTGAAAATAACTGAAAACAATGTCTTCTTAGAAGGAAATTTTGAGATAACTTGAATTGTAAAAAATGAAATTACTTTATGGAAAAGTAAATTAATTAAGGAGGAAATGAAAAGAAAATGTATACCAAAATTTTATTACGTTAAATGTTACTATCGAATGAAATTCCTCAAAAATTTTTTTAAAGTTTACGTAAACTACCTTGTAAATTAAAGTAATTATCGTATTTGTTTTAGATAAGGTAGAAATAAATAGACCATAAGACTTTTACATCGATTTTTTTTATGTTTCATTTGCCGCAATGATGTAACACAAAACAAATCTTACAAATTCGTTCGTACTTTGGCCTAAAATCTAAAGGTTGTTCCCATGGATAGTACGGTCATTATTGCTTACATTCTCACGCATTAATGAATCGCTATATCGTTAACATGATTTTCGACTGATAATAATGCAGACAATTGGATATATAATATCCTGATTCTGCCAGTGCGTGAAAAAAGAATTTCATATTGTCAATGTATAATACTCATTCGCTAACTTTGAATATTAAAGCTATAATTCATGTAACTTATGACCTGCAAAGTTTTCTATGGAACAAGCGTCACGACGAATTATTCGTCAACTTTGGCTATTAATCAAAAAATTGTTTGTAATCTGAGTTGTTAACCAAATCCTTTGGTTTTGTAAGTGATAAACTCTCTTTTTATGTATTAACACCAACATAGCGTATCTACACGCATAATACAATGTAACATTTTCATAAATAAGTTTATATAATTCACTTAGTTATCTTTACATTTGGAACAGATTTGACAAAATTTTCACGATTTATAACAGATTGTACGGTTCTCCATGACATACAGTTTATATATATTTACTGGTATTCTAGCCTTTGTATGATATAATGCTTCAAGTATTTCCCAATTCATCTCGATTTCAATTTTGTATCGTGATTGATTTTTATAAAAAATTTTTAAATAATATAATTGTGTATTAATACTTTTCTTAAATAAATTCTAATTTAGCCCTTTCTTAATTATGTTCTACAGTTTAGTTTACTATCATTATGTTTTATATATTTTGTCTTAATAAACTTAAATATATAAATAGAAACATTAAAATATATACTTAGAAAATGTTAATAAATATATTATTTTAAATTAGTAAAATATAATATTTGTATAAAACTTAAAAACTTTTGTTATTAAATGCAACGCTTGACTAGGACACGTTAAGTAGCGACTAGATACAATTATTACTGGAGCTTATTTTATAAATGACTGTTGCGCTTTATGTATACTCGGGGATCTACAAAATATAAAGGATCTTTAAAGTTTTGCTTAATATTTGTATATACGATAAAGGCCGTTTCTTTGTCTTTGGACGAGGTTACAAATACTACATCTAAGCAAAGAGAAACTTTCACTAGCAAAAAATACTTTCTGGATTTTTTTTGTAAACTTGTAATAAAATAATCCCTGTTTGATAAATATTTTCATTCCTTCTGAAAGAAAAGTATGCGCACCGATTTATTGTAATTTTTTACATTTTAAAAAATGACTTTTCGATTTAATGAATAAAAATTTTTTTGTTTTTTCTTTTAAAAATATTAGTTTAGACTATTTTTGATATTCAATAACTAACAGATTTAGTGAAAATGTCTTTTCTTCGATTCAATCAAGAAATTCTCTTTAAACCATTTGTAAATATGTCAACGTTAATAAAGTTATACTTATAAAAATTTTCTCGATTAAAATAGGATAAGGTGCCTGCACCTAAAATAATTAAAAGTGATAAAATTTTCATCTGTTGGGAAGACTCACTCGACTCACAAATTTCGTTGTGTTCGCACCAGGTATGTTTCGTTTTAAATAGCTGCCATCTATTTGTTCTTCCTCTCTTTAAGGAGAATACTGAGGATTCTGACGCGGTTTCCTTCTAAAAATGAATGCAAAGATCGAACGCAATCTCCACCAGCGGCTGTGTTTACGCGGAGCAGATCGCGATCGTTCTTTCATACGAATCTGTCTGACTAAAGAATAAAATGCGTCATCGATGAATTGACGAAGAGCCGCAGATGTCTCGTAAAATGGACAGCCTAGCTGGTTCGCCAATCCCTTTCCTTCTTCTGTAGTTACCTACAGGTAAAATTAAATCTTAAATTTATATGATAAGATTAAGAAATATAATTTGATTTTTTTACAATCTAAAATTTATTGCGGAATGTTCGATATTTCAAAGTTATTAATATAATTGTAGTCAACTAGTGCATTTTATATTAAATGTACAAGTATGAGTCGAAAATTATAGGTTCGCCGAAGTAACGAATAAATGCTATGAAGTAGAAAAATGTTCGAGTGACCAATGTTAAATCTTAGAATACT
This sequence comes from Eupelmus azureus, assembly GCA_030522685.1. Taxonomy (NCBI): domain Eukaryota; kingdom Metazoa; phylum Arthropoda; class Insecta; order Hymenoptera; family Eupelmidae; genus Eupelmus; species Eupelmus azureus. The sequence goes on along the minus strand of JAPYZA010000181.1, from coordinate 19,370 downwards.
ACTGTTAGAATAATTGAAAATCGTTAATACCATTAAAATAGGTGTAAATTTTACTATATTTAAAAATTAAGTCATGTCAATTTTGTATAAAAAATATTTTTCTATTATTTGGGTATTTTTTACAATAATCAATCAAAAATTTATCTATTTTCGTATACTTATTAGGTCAATACTAATGTCGTCACATATTTCCTAAAATTTACATTTTGGATATTCCCACATTCGATATTACTCGGTATACTATGCGTTGTTCAACTATTAAAATTCGTTCAAATTTTAGTTATCGACTACAATTTTATATGAAACTGTCAAAATCTCGGACCCCTCTTTATTTTTATTTATACGGAGTCAAATTATAAAGTTTTAAAATGATTTATAAGGCACTTCAGTAATTCTTAATTAGTAGCGATTGAAGTAAACATTAAGTAACTTTTATTATAATTTCGGAAATTAAACTCAAAGTTAAAAACTTATTTTAGTTTATTTATTTATTTATTTATTTATTGAAAATGTAATAAATATAAGTAAAAAGATCCGCGTGTGATGCCAATTCCTTTGAAAAAGGATCGCGCTTCTGTCTATATAAGTATAAGTAGATATGTCCGAGTACGGCAAGACAGCCCGAAATCTAAGTGTTTATAGTAGTTTAAAGTTTTGCAATTTTCTCTGAAAAAAGCAACGTCTTTTTGCCATTAAAAGCTTGGAATTTCGAATACTTTAAAAAACCATTAATTTTATTGAAGCTTACCTCCCGTTGATGTTGCAGGTCAAATTTGTTTCCAACAAGTACCAAAGGAATGTCCTCATTAGCTCTGACTTGTGATATCAATTTTCGATACTCAAGTACTTCTTGGAAACTGCGTCGATCGGTGACGGAATAACAAATCATAAAACCTTCCCCGCATCGCATATACTGATCTCTCATAGCTGTGAACTCTACCTGCAATTGTAATTGTAAAAATGTAAGTGTATTAATTTTTTGTACTATAAAAAATCCATTAATTTTCAAGTCCCCTTACCTGTCCAGCTGTATCTAAAATATCAAGCAGAGCAGCTTCCCCATCTATAACTGCTTGCTGCTGATAGGAATCCTCTGTAAGAAATAATTATTAATTATTATTTCAATCGTTTTTATGGTAACCAAATTAAAAATTATATAAAATATGAAAACTTACCAATTGTTGGGTCATGGTCACTTAAAAAACTGTGACTTACAAATTGTAAAGTTACAGCTGCAATGGAATTGATTATTTGTGAAAATAAAGTTTGCCATAATATTTAAACAAACAAATTGAATGCTACCTGACTTGCCAACACCCCCTTCTCCAAGTACAACTATTTTGTAAACTCTGAGGCCTCCTCTTGTTGTAGGCTGTGATACAACAGGAATGTCATTTTTACATTCAGAGCCCTAAAAACAATATTTTCCAATAAATAAACAAAGTAAGCAAAATACATAGACATCAAACAACTGATACACAAGTTTAATATAAAGCTTCTTTATACTATTCTCTTTAAAGCTATTTATAAAACGTTTGACACACTTATAGTGAAAACTAAACATAATAAAAGCCCAGGCCTGCTACATTAAAGCCAGAAAAAAAATAAAACTCTCCAAAGCGCAAAGAAAAGTAAACAGCGACATTTATCAAATAAAAAAGAATGTTTATCTCGATGATCTCAACATTCCCAAAAAGCATCGGCCTAAGTACATTTATTAGCATAATGAGAAGGAATTTTTCCGCCAGCGAGGAGCAAGTCCCGACAACAATCAGGCCTTAATCAGCCTCAATTCGAAAAGCAAACATTTTTATTGATTAATTAAAGCAGCGCGTCTCGCCGTCAGCCACAGCACGCCTCCCACAAGCCGTCTTCATAAAAAAAAGCAGCTCGCAGCCAATACTCCTATAGAAGCCTTAGAAGCCTATAATTCGCATCGATGAAAACTCCGTACAGCTGAGAAGCGCAGCCGCGCGCGAAAAGAAAAGTAGGATAAGCGTAAGCGTGTGCCTGCAGCGTATATAAAAAAGGAGAGAGTACAGCGCTGAGGGGAGCAGTCAGCAGAACGACTCACCAGATAGGCAGTGCCCCGCTCGGCGATCACATCCGTCATCGTGGATGATAGCCTCGTCTTGGCGGCTTGCGCCTTAGCATGACAGCAGAGTTGGAGCTCGACAGGTAGGCGGATCGGCCGAGTCGCTGCCGCGGCTGCAGCCCGGGAAATCCATCCTCGTCGTCGCGCCTCTCTGCCTCCCGCAGCGGGGAGCTATACCGCTGCTCGTCAGCTCGCTCTACAGACTGACGATGCTAGTGCGGATTTGCGGAGTGGGATAGGTGCGTGTATCGAGCGCGACGGCTGTGCTGGGGACTTTTTCTCGCGGAGTTGCGCGCGGCTGGGCGAGCGAGGCAAAGTCCCCAGGCTTTTTTCGCCGTGAGCCATGGAGCGATCAGCTGTTTATGCCAAACTGCTCTCTCGAGTACAGACTGCTGCTAAGTAGGTATAGGCAAGGCAAGATCAGCGCTGTCTCGTCACTCGCGAGCCTCGGTTCTTTGTTTCGTTTGCGGAATTCGAGAAAACTGGAGTGGAGTAGAGTGACAAGAGTTGAGACATTGTCAGAGCGCTGGAATTTGGCAGCGCAGACGACGATCGCTGAGTGGGAGGATCGGGAAGTGCTTAAGAGTGCTTTGTTTTGGCGGAGGATTCGAGAGGAACGATAACCGGGCCGCAGAATTTCGAGGAAGAGAGAAGAGCTCGGTAATCTGGGTAGACAACGTAAACAAACGCGCGCTTGCGGAACGTATATAGGCGTTATCGGCTCTTATCCGGCCGCTTCGAGCATTCGCACTTTCGACGTTTCTTGTAATTACTCTCCTTATCTCGAGCTTTCGCTCTCTCTGTTTACTTTTCGTGCAGCTTCTCTTTTTTTCTCCTGCAGTCTATGTGTATACTCATATCGCTCCGATATTGCTTCGACGCCTTTTGTGCTCTCTGACTTTGACTATAACTGGGTCAGCCATGTACTGGCGAGTGCATTGACTCATCATTATTCAGATATCAGTGGGAGACTGCTTTAATTGTGAGTCGCAACAGCCAGTGTCTCTGGGAGGCAGCAAAGCCAAGCGTGTCAATGCAACTGCAGAAATCGATGAGATTCCACGAGGATGGCAAGCTCTGTGACTGTAGGTGGAATTCCCGTTGAATGCCTGAGCGGAGAGTTGGCTGGAGTCTGGTCAGGATGGAAGGGCCTTGGAGACAGAGAGATAGTGAGAGAGGCTTCTGCCAAAGGCACGCACATAGATCTGGCTTACAAGTTCTTGGAAAATCGAAGGCACTGCTCTCTGCAAGAAGCAAAATCTTATTTTTCTAGCGAAGTTGAAATATGGGTGAGCAGTTTACTCAAAAAGAAGCAGGTTCATAGAGCTTCGCACATTTTGAAGAATGTGGTAAGTTTAATGGATTTTGAAACTATATTTTTTAATGTATCATAAACAATTCAAATATTTATTTTTTAGGGAAAAGTTCCTGTTGATTATATTAGAGCAACTTGTTTAAAATGTAAAGAACCAGATTTAAGAGATTATTTAGCACGCCATGTAGAATCATCATTTAACAATGAAGAAAAAGAATCTTGGGGTTTGATCAATTTAATTGCTAAATATGAAGAGAAATCACAGTAAGTTTATTTTGTATTGCAATGCTTATACAATACTTGGTTATCATCAGTTCAATTCAATCAAAATTTTTGTAGACTCCAAAATGATTTGATCTCGCACAAGTGCCTTGAAGAGATAATAAATTTACCACAAAGTATTAAAGATGCGCTATACACTGAGCTCTATTTTTATCATTATGAACCAAACATTGTTGCTTATTTGAAGCATGACATAGTTTGGGATTTCTTATTAGCAAATAATAAAATTGAATTAGCAAATCTTTGGATTAAACTCAATTTTAATAGTTCAGATAATTTAATTCTTGATACTAGAGAGCACAGAAGTGATATTCAGTTACTATTTACAAATCTAAAGCTAACAGAAGCAATGATAGCTTCTATTGAATCATCAAATGGAATGCCTATTTTCAATAATTTAATTCTCAATTATTTATGCAGGTAAGCAAACTGCTTTATATGATTTTAATGAATTATTAAATTTAATAAATTTTAGTTTAATTATTGTTTATCTTTGCAGATTTGGTATATTTACAGCTAAAGAAAGCAATGATGTTAAATTGAGTTTATCCAGACTTTTTGGAGAATGTATTGCCATTTCGGATTTTCAAAAAATTCTTTCCAAATCATTATGCAATGTTGACAGAAAAAATTTCTTTTCAAAACTCGATGTTATTGGACTTTCAAGAAATTACATAGAAAATAGTGAAGCTCAAAAACTTGATATGAAGAATAAAAAACTTTTTGATTCTTTAAAAGACATGTGCAATAGTATAAACAACTTTAAAGATTTCTTAGAAAGAGGAATCATTGAAACTATTAATTATCTATCCAAAGATGTTATTCAATTTTTAAAACAAAATCCAATTGTATCTTTCACTTTAATATTTTTGCATTATTCAAAATGTAAACAAGTTTCTAATGAAATAAAATTGAGTGAAATTTTTACTGCAGATGAAGGATTAAAAACAGAAAATTTAACAGTGCCAAAGAATGTTTTAGATGCTGTGATATTTCATTTACCGTATTTGAAAAATGAAACTGATCCAAAAATCATAAAAAGTAATATTACAATGTATCAACTTCTTGATGGATACATAAAATTTAATTCTATGATATTTTTCAAGTGGAGATTAAAAAATGGAACAATGCCAGATTTCTTAAATGAAACTTTAGTGAAAAAATTTGGTCACAAAGAAAGATTAACTTATATTAATTATTTAAAAGAAGCAAGACCGAATATGGCAGCAAATATTCTTTTGCTTCAACAAGAAAAAATTGCTGGTGGAATATCATCAAAAGCGTATGTTCTGTTTTATGCAACTTTTATATCATGGTCACATATAATTTTTGTTTAATTCAATTCAACTTTTAATTTTAGGAAATCGCAGGCGTCTCTCTGTGCCCATGTTTTTGCACTGCGACATTTGAAAGAATCAGAAGTAGTTAGTGGCTGCATTTCATTTTTGGAAATTCTTGGTATCAATTCTGAAAATTTAAGACTCCATGTTACTGCAGCTCAATTCGTTCGAAAAGAATTAAATATCTCAATTGGTATAAACTTACTAATTATATTAATTATTATAATTATATGAAATGATTTCATATTTTATAGTATTAAATCCCATTTTGTAATATTACTTTTAGAAAATTCATTGGAATCTATTATTTACAACAATCAACAAGAATTAAAACTTGTGATAAATTATTTAGAACGAAGTTTTCATTCTCGTTTAAATAGTAAAATAATTGATGAGAATGAAGAATTTATTCAAGCGCTTTGTATGTGGGACGTTATAGTGAGATTTTCAAAAACACATAATGTCTCGCTACCAATGTCTTTACTAAAATTCTTAGCATCTCATGATGCTTGGTTTGAGTTTGCATTGGTTGGACATATATTTGCATATCCTATTAATCAGGTAATTTAAGTTATTTTAATAAAAGTATGTACACAATTTTAGAAAATGTCTGAAGTAAATTTTTATATTTTATTTTCCCTCGCCAGATTATCGAATGTGTACAAAATTTCAACAGTATTAGTTTAAAAGAGCATCTTCTATTATCATTAAATAATCCTCAACTTTTAATTCAAAATTCATTTAATGAAAATCAGAAATTTAAAGGAGAAAAAATGAAAGAAAGAGATTCTCGTCAAATTTTGTATCATGAAATCGGCGTTAAACATAGCGTTAGTATTAAAGCTTATTATTATATTTGCATTTTAAATCAAAAACTATAAAATTTTAAATTACACTTTTCAGAGTTCACCGCGATCAAGTCCACCACAGTTTTCTACCGAACCTGATGCACCAGGGAAACATAAAAATACTTCTGCAAACCTAAATTCAGTTAAGAATGCATCTTCATTTATTGACGATTTGTGGTTGATTATTTTAAAATGCCACCAGAGCCAAGATCCACCAGGAACTTTGCTCATTGCTTCACGAACTTTCAAATCTCCAATCTTAACTGTTTTGGCTACTTGCTATGAGGTAAACAAGTTTTGCTTATTTGAAATTGCAATTCATAGCCATCATCCATGTGATTATTTTGTTATTCATGTGATATTTTAGCCCTCCTCGATTTCCTCTTACTGCTATTCCTGGCTCGTCATTTCGATTGAAAATGAAAATTTTGCAAAAGATTATGAAGAATGTTTAGAGAGCCAAATTTGGACTGCTAGCGGCGTTTTAAATCTGTTTCATAACATGGTTTCATACGGATTCACCAATACTCTTTGCAGAGGCTTACAAATATTTTTACCCGTAAGAAAATTTAAATTATAATTCTGTTATATTAATTAAATTCTATATTGAATTATTATTTTACAGGAAAATCCATTAAAATTATTTTTTCAATTTCTTGTTGAATCTTTAGAATATGGAAATTTTAATAATTGTGAGCAGTATTTATTAAGTTTTATAACTGATTGTACAAACTACAAATGTAATGTGAGTATAAAATAATTAATATTTTTCTTATTAATACTCTGGTAATTTAAAGAAAGTTATAAATAAGGTTGTAATCACTAATTTATGAGAGCAAAATTATACTTACATTTTCTCCATAGAAATATTTTTTTTTTATTCATTTCAGAAAATGATAAATTGGGAATGTAGTGACGCCACGTATTTAGAAAATGTTTATTGGATCCAAACAGTCGTTGTGAAATGCATTATCATAGCGCTTGGAAGTGCGTTGCAGAGCATTCGTGCGCAAATGGAATTACTCGGCGCCTTAATAAATACGGAATTTCACAAGAAATTATTAGGTAAATTCATTTCTTTTGGTTAATCAGAATTATAATTTTTTGTTTACCATCGTTCATTTTATCTATTATTCTGCTTCAGTTGATGCGCCAGACTTCGAGTCATTACTCGAATACACAAAAATACTTTCCGAAACTAGAGTCAATTTAAACTATTTCTGTTTTGACACAACTGTAAAAATACATGAATCTGCAGCGGAGATCGAAAGATGCGTCAATGAACTAGTTAATTTTGAAGATTATAGCCACGCATTAAGGCTTTCAAATGCTGCCAATTTACAAGCTTCTAAAATTATTCTCGCACAAGTGAGTTTTTTAAATAATTTAGATTATTTTTTGTATTTTGAATCGCAATTATTTTAATAATTATGTTTTAGTATCGAAGTGAATTTAAACAAAATTCTGACAAAGATGGTGTGGTTGATCCTCGCTTTTGGAGTCGCTGTTCTTCTGATTTCAAAAAATACGAAGTTTGTTATGAGAAGGCTGCAGAATTTTTCGTTGAACACGCGGAAAAAGTCAAGTCATACAAAGAACGGTAATCATACCAAATTATTTCTTGAAATATTGAAAATAACTTATGATTTATATTAATCTTTTAAAGGTACGAAATTCTAAAGCTGGCTTTAGAAATTCTGGAACAGAACTCGACAGACCGTCAAACATGTGATACAGTCGAAATGGCAATGTGGAAATCGTGCATTTTGGCTGGACCTGAAAATATAGAAATTAAGTCTCAGGATATCATTTATAAAAAGTTAAAGACTGAGCTTTTGTCAAGCGTTACTGGATTACAAGTAACTTGTTCCCTTTCGGAGCCTCATGAAAAAGTTGCCGTAGAAGTTTTAATCGGACGTTTACTAGATACAGGTAGATTAGATACGGCACTTCGAATTGGTGCAATGTTTAATTGTAGAAATAAGGTGAGAATGTTTGTAGAAAAAATAATGTTTACCATTTTTTATCAATTTTTCAACAATTACATACTCAATTTTGTAGGAGCTACAAATTCTGATGCTGTGCTTAAGTTTAGCTGAGGGTGAGATTTCGCCTTATCAGCTGACTCCACAACAAAGATCATTACTTTCTGAATCGGATAAGCCGAGGCAAAGAAATAATACATTGCGAAGTCGAGGACTCCAGCGATTACCATCGTCATCTTCGCGTAAGTATAAATATTTTTAAAATTTAGTGATCACTTAGTACTGAAGTCAAAATCGTCAATATGAAATTAATTTATTTTATTAGATTCTTAACTTTTTTGTTTTGATATTTGGATTAGATTTTTATTTATAATTTTTTATTTATAATTATTTAAATTAAAAAAATTTGTTATTATAAATACAATATAAATAGTTCTAATAATTATGATTATCTCCGCAGTTAATTTGTCGTCTACAAGTGCCAATTTAAGTAATATTTCGGAAGCTACAAATGCAACAATCATTGTAGAACAACAAGAGCAGTTAGACTGTTTGTCATTATTAACGAATTTGGTGGAAACACTAAATCATGGAGTTGATATTGGAATTAGAATTCTTCTGTGCTATCGATTGGCAGTTCAATTAGGAAAAAGTTATCAAGTGCTTTTAACACTGAACAATCCCATGCAATTTTTACAAGAAATCATTAGTAGTCCGAGTGATAGAAAACTCGAAATAGCTCGAGACATTATCACTACTTATCAAATCGAAAATCAAAGGATAGCGCATTTTTTGGCTGAGGAGATCGTGGCACATATTACGCAAGTAATTGAAGGTAAATGATTTTTCCTTTGCAGTATTTATTTAGAATATCTAATTAAAATAGAGTTTATATCAATAACAAATCATAAATTATAGATAATTTGGATGAGCCTACAGCTGCTTGGAATTACAACATGAATTTACAGTCTGTGATAGAACTTTGTAAAGATACGTCCCTATTAGGTTTAAAACTTCTAGATATGGCGCATAAATTACTTGGACATTCATTTGGAGAAAAGAGAAATCGTAATGCCATTTTATAATACCCCCATTTTCCTTTTTTTTTTAAATTGTTAAAATATCTTTTTCTTTTAGTTGTTACGCTTAAAATTATCGTCGAGCTTTTGATTCGATCTCATGACTGTTTTACCGCTTCTTGCAATATGGAAGGTATTGCCTCGGTTCTTAGAAAATGCCAGCAACTTGCTAATTCTCTCCAAAATTTAAAACATTGGAGTTTATTGGTACGGTTAGTCACTGGGGTCGGTCGTTTTATGGAAATGAATTACATTTTTCAAATACTGAAGGAACACGATCAATTTGAATTTTTACTTGGCAGAGGATTAGATAAAGTAATAGTTCAAATAATCTGTTTTTTTTTTAATAATCATATCCATAAGTTTACTTAATTAAATAATTTTTTGATAAAGGTACCGGGCTTACGAATGGCACTTTTAGATTTTCTAAAACGGCACTGTCCTGAAAACAAAGACTTATTTAATATCGTAGCGTTGCATTTCCGGCTCTATTATGAAATTGCATTAATGTGGGAGAGTGAGGCTAAGGAAGTCATAAATGATCTAGTGAACGATGCCAAGAAGGAATGTGGAAGAACGATGTACGATCCACTAGTCGAAATAAAATTTACGAGAAATGAAACAACAGAGAAAAGATTGCAATTAGCGATAGCAAATTTCACTCATGCAACGCAATATTTTCTTCAGGTAATATTTTGAAATTCATCGATAATAAATGTGTAGTTATTTACTCTTTTTATGCTAATTGCTACAAATAATCTATTTGCCTACCACTAATTCCTATATTTATATCGTAATTAAATTTTTTAATTATTTCGGTACTTATGATCTTTATATAATAAATGTCTTAATATCGATTTCTAAATATCTCATTTTTTGCATTCAGGATAATAAACTGAATCTAGCGAATCGCTGTTCACACCAAGCCCAGCTGGTCGCTCTGCAGATTTCGCTCATCAGTTCGGCTGGACAGAATCAGCAATTTCCCTGCCTACTGAACCTGAGCAGCGACGAGATCAATAAGGCGATCTGCCGCTATCTAAACTTCTCTCAAGCACTGGTGTTAGCGCGTGCCTATGACCACCACGTTGACTGGGCGAGCGCAATTTACATGCACTGCTTGCTCAACGGTGAATCAAAGTACCTGAAAGACTTCGTCACGTCGAAGCGGCTCACATCTTCGGTAGCAATCGATTGCGCTAAGAGGTATAGGCTTGAAAAGAACGTGAACAAGTCAATGATGGAAAACATGCAGACACTTGTTAGTAAGCTGAACGATAACGAGTGCAAGTATGTACTAGCCAGTCAGCTAGGCTTTAGGAAAATTATTGAGGAGATGCTGGATGATCCAGCGATCGGAACTTACCTAAAGGACACTGTTTTCAGAAAGAGATATGTGACATCGTAATTCGGACGTGAGCTGCTTGGATGAAGGACGAGGTTTTAATTTTTTTTTTTCTTGATGGCAAATAGGAAAGTATGGTTAATTTAACTTTTTATAATTGGATTTGTCGCTCTTCATAGAACGACAAAAAATCCAAAGTTAATCATTTATACTTTGGATTTTTTGTCTGCCGGCTTAATTAATAAGCGGCATAATATAATTGATAAAGCCTCATGATATATTTCGTGATTATGCTAATGAATTTTTTTCTGATTAATCGTATCGAATTGATTGGTAATGATTGTGAAAATATGAAATTGTTAGGAATTGTTTTTTCAAATCAGTAAAAATGGTAATTATTAATCTCAAGAATGATTCACAATCCATTAAATTGCAAATCAACTATAAACGTCTAATCGTTGATTAGACGTTTATAGTAGACGTTTATACTAAAATTAAAGCGTTTAATTTTACTCGTGTATGTACATAATTCAACAATTAACGGTAAATCTGTTTCTTTCTGAAGTAAAAAGGAAAATTAATCATACTATCAAACATGTATGCGTACTTTTAAAAAACTTTAATAATAAAGATGAGCATGTAGTTTAAAATTACCATTCCATAAATGTAAAGGTTCGTAAATATTTAGATTTTTATACACTAAAAATGCGAAACTGCAGTATTTTTCTTATAACCGTTTATTGTATTTTCTTTTTAATTATAAAAATTGTTATATAATTATAAAATGAAAACATATATTAAACTATTTTTAAACGAAAATATCTTATTATTTTAGAAATTCCATGTTTTTTATTTTACTACGACCTATTATTAGGTCAAGGTCAATATGATCCTTTGAGTATTATCTGAAAATGTAGAATCATTTCTCATGCACGTTATTATTATGCGCATCTTCCGGTCTTTTACATGCAAAGCCTGGCGGGATTTACCCAGGCATTACTTAAGTCAGGCACTTAAAATTGACATTGAGATACCTACTAATTAAAAATATTGAAACTATTTTAAGATTAGTCAGGTTAAAAAACATTGATTAGAATATTCATTTTATTTTTGAAGTTAATTTATACATGGATGATTTTTTATTACACACATTCAAATAAAGAACAAAAGCAGCGTGTCCGTACACAAGTGTGTGTTTGAAAATTGTATAGTTCAGGCGATTATCTAATCTCCTTGGCTTCGGTTTTCATTTTACATGAAATTTAGTTTCGACTTGTCTTCGCACGCGACAACTCGTCAAACAAGCATTTTTTCAACTTTGTTTAAATTATTAGCGAAAATTCATACGTACGATTTACATACGCGTTTTGCATTCTGTATCTTAATCATTTCAATACTCGAATAAAAAGGTTTATGAACTGCAATCTTTAATTGATGCAGTTTTTATCACGATGATCAAAGATACGAATTTTTATTTTCGTTATCATTTTATCTTATTATAGTAATCGATGATCAAGTGCATTAAATGCAACAAAGAATTCATATATAACGTATTTTACAATAGTTGTGGTATAATTTTTTAACAGATACATGACGTTTATTAAAAATTTGAAAGTAGTTTCACAACATCACAAACATTTATACAGCAAAGTCAAGATTCCTCGAACTACGTTTTCATAATAACGGTAACTACAAAATATTTTCATACTTTTGCAAATTAATTTTTCTACACATTTAAGAAATTCATCGCCAACAGCATAAAGTAGTCACGTATTCGTATTTCCCGGCCGGCCATTTAAATTTAGCCATCGGTAAGGTAGACATTCAAGTATCCGCCCACGTGTAGCCTACAATTAAATCTAGGCCACGCGACGTAGGGAGAAAGAGAGAGAGCAAAAAAACAAATAAATACAAGTCTGACAGGTGCGATGCGTTCCCGCGCGCCGTGATTGCCGGTCGCCTCTGCGTGTATATATAGACAACAATCGAGCAACCTTGACAACTCTTTTTTATTTCATCGGTCATTCGGCATTTATAGCTCTAATGCCGCTTGTTTTTACGCAAATATTATGCCGAAATGAGTTGACGAAAATTTCCGCTGGCTTCGCGACTGCTCCAGTCATTTCGCAATCTGCACGCGTGCACGTTGACTGACGACGCTCCGAAAAGTCTGTATTTTTAACAACGTAATATTCAGATTTAATTTCGCTTAGTTGGGGTTTTTTAAGGTTTTATGCATGCGTGGTAGGACAGAGAGCTGAGAGAGTGAGCGCGCAAAATGCGATCAATTTTGTCCTCGAGCCGCAGTAGTCATTGTTCCCGTCGGAGTTTGCCAATTATCTTATCAACTTTTAAAGATTGAAAAGTCGATTGACCCTATGACATTATGTGTTGCTCATAAATGCTATACATGCCCGTAGTGCAAAAGCCAGTGCTTGTGTACACACGATACTATAGGGTCGCGTTGTGGAAAGGTTAATTCTTTGTTTATCGCGCGCTTTCTGGCTGTTTAATTTATTTTTTATTTCAAGAGGCACGATGTCTTAATTGATATTCTTACAAAGTGTGATAAATCGATAATTTTATAGGAACGTAGATAACGTTTCGCAAAAAAACTGTATTCATATTAATTCCATGGAAATTGAGGAAAAAACTTATAGAAGGTCTCCCCAAGAGACATTGTATCGCATTCCACAAGTGATATCAAAAGTAGTTGAACGATTTTTTTACAAGTAAGATTAAAGTGTATACACTGTATTGCTAAAGTTTATTATATTTGCAATGTTGCAATTTGATAATTATAATTTACTTTCAGTCTTGGACTTCAGATTGCTCGGAGGCCCAAAAGATGGATGATATGCTGTTCAGTATTTATCATTTTGTGCCTAGCTGGTCTACTTCGATTCAGACAAGAAAGGAATCCCTTGAAATTATGGGTACCACCCGATTCAGACTTTGTTCGAGACACAGAATGGCTTACCTCAACTTTCAAAGAAGGTCAAAGAATCGAAAACATGATATTTGTAGCAGATGACATTTTTGAACCTCAAGCTCTCTTTCAATTAAATGAAATAACTAAACAAATATTTAATGCTCAAACTAATAGTATACCAAAGATTTCTTGGACAGATGTTTGTTTTAAGTATGATTATGGTTTTTACTATCATAAATGTATAATAGTCAATTCATTTAATTAACTATATGATTTTAGGATTCCTATTATTACTAGTGTTACTGGGCCTCAACGTAAAAAGAGACAATTAGATGACAGTTTTTTTGATGAAGAGCCTGTAATAACAAATAAACCAGGATATGATCCAGGGGTACACTTGCCAATTAAAATGTATTGCTCTATACTTAACAGCCTTCCAAAAGGTTGTTTACTGTTCAGTATTATGGATATTTGGGAGTTTAACTCTACCTTAATTAAATCACAAACAAAAGAGGAAATAATACAAAAATTTAATTCTGTAAATATGAGTCCAACGCTGGGTCATCCAATGAATTTTAGTGAACTACTGGGGGGTATCACTAAGGATGAAAATGGTAGAATTATTAGTGCAAAAGTAGTTAAAACACAATGGTTTGTCTATATTAATTTTACAAAAGTTAATATGGATGAAATGGGTAATGATGCAGGTACTGCTGATTGGGTAAGGTAAGATAATAAATGCTTTATTTGAGTAAAAATATATTTATATTTTAAGTTTAAAAAATAATTTATATATTTTTTCCAGATTTGAACTTTTTCAATAAACAATACTGTAAGCAATGTATTACACTTTAATTTTTAAACTCATTAAATACTTTTTTGTTTTATACAGTCAACAAAAGATGTTTTTGATTGGGAAGCAGTCTATCTTCAAGAACTTCAAAAAGCATCACAAGTTCTGAAACAAAGTCAAAACTTAGATGATAATAATACTTATTCACTTTATTATGAAGCTGGCAGAAGCTTTGGTGATATTAGTCAAGATAGTATTTTTCATGATGTTGAAAAACTAATTATTGGTATTATAGTAATGTCGGTATACGTTCAAGTGATACTTTCTAAATTTAATTGGGTTGAATGGCGAGTGAGTTAGATATGCTTAATTATCAGTTATATAAAATTTTTAATTACATTGTAATTTATAATATGTTTAATTTTTTTTTTAGTTTTGGTTAACTAGTGTTGCTCTTTTTTGTATTGGAGGAGCTTTTGCTGTTGCCATAGGTCTTTGTTCACTTGTTGGAGTCCCATATGGACCAGTTCATACCTCACTGCCTTTCATGTTGATGGGTCTAGGTGTTGATGACACTTTTGTTATGATGGCTGCTTGGGAAGAGGTAGCATCTCATGAAAAAAATCACAATAAGCCATTACCTGAAAGGGTAGCCTTAGCCTTAAGTCATGCAGGAGCTGCAATTTCAGTAACTTCACTGACGGATGTTGTTGCGTTCGTCATTGGTGCATCAACGGTTTGTAATATTATAATATTTTTAGTCTTAAAAAACTCTTTCAGCAAAGAAAAAGAAATTTGAATCATATTTTATTTCAGATTTTACCATCCTTGCACTCATTTTGTATATATGCTGCTGTGGGAGTGTTTGTAACATTTGTGTTGCAAGTTACATTCTTTGTTGCCTTTTTCACGTTAGACTGTCAACGTGTAGAGAATAAACGAAACGGAGTATTGCCATGTATAAAACACGAAAACTTTACACCTCCTGTAATTAATGCTAAAACAAGCATTTCATGGAGATTAATCGATGCACTATACACAAAGGTAGTTTTTACGCTACCCGGTAAATTAGTAATTATAGCTATTACAATTACAATAGCTGTTTTCGGTGGTATGGGTTCGAATCAACTTGAACAATGGTTTGACCCAGTTTGGTTCTTGCCTAAAGAATCGTACCTCAGTCAATTTCTCGTAGTAAAAGAACAAGAATTCCCAAAAGTGGGAGCTGAAGCTACTGTGTTCATGAGCAAATTAGATTTCATACAAGAGTTTCCGAAAATTTTAAATCTTAGTAAAACTATGGAAGGTTCGTTTTTTACAGAAAGTGTTAAGAATTGGCCTGTAGATTTTATTCACTTTGTTGACGCTAATTTTAATGTAGGTAGGTAATTGCTACTTTTCATTACATTTATAACGCATTTATTATTAAAACAAAAATTTTTTAACGAAATCGTAACCAAATTTTTATTCAAAACTTTACTTTTATTTAGACGCAGAGAACAAAACGTTACTCGAGAATGACTTCCGTCTTTATCTATCAAAATTCCTATTTAGTCGGATAGGCGGCAAGTACCAGAGAAATTTTCGATTCGAAGGAAACGTGTCCTGTGGTAACATCGCGCCTCCTATCACGATGGCAAGCATTGACTTCACGTTCACAAAATTTGTATCACCTTACGAATGGATACCTGGTATGGATGCTGCGAAACTTGCTGCTTCAGAAGCTGGTCTCTCGGGCTTCGTCACCGTCTGGAGCGAGATGTTTGCAACTTGGGTAACTGACAAAGTCATCTCGCAGGAGGTGTTAAGGAATCTCATACTCGCCCTGATCTGCGTCATGGGTATGACTGCGTTTCTCATCGCCGAACCACAAACGTGCCTTTGGATTTTGATGTGCGTATTACTAACGCTATTGGACGTGTGCGGCTTTATGTACTACTGGGGCCTTACTATTGATATTGTATCTTGTATAGGTGAGTTTTTCGGTAAAACTAATATTTAAATGTTTCTTATACTATGAGCATGTGAAAAAAGTTGTTATATAATTATATTATTATTATTATAGTTGTAATAACAACGGATTTCTAAAAGTTGTTAAATATTTGCACATTATTAGATTTTAACTCCATTATTTATTTAATTTATCATTTTCAAAGTTCTAAATTTTTTAAGAATCATAAATTTAAATGACCATATTATTTGAAATCTGTAAACCATTGAAAAATAGAAGTTCTATTTTCCTAAAATTTGCAAAGATGATACTTCGCCTTAAAAGCAAACATTATATATTCAAAATGCAGTTCTTCTAGCAATAAAACTTGCATTTCAAAAACGACCCATCAATCATAATCGATCAATTAATTATGAATAGGACTGGAGTTAGCCGTGGGTCTGAGCGTCGACTACGCGGCTCATGTAGCGCACGCCTTTCTAAATGCCAACGAGATCGCAGGTGCGAGTCGACGAACGGATCGCGCCGTACGAGCTCTTCAGGCTATGCGCCATATCGGCGCAGCCGTCCTCTTCGGGGCCGGGTCGACGCTGCTTGCTCTCTCGCTACTTTCGTTCTCGCGGGCCTATGTATTCCGCGCTTTCTTCAAGATCTTTCTGTTGGTTATCGTTTTTGGACTCTGGCATGGACTCCTCTTTTTGCCTGTTGTACTTAGCACCATTGGGCCACGCAGCCTTCGATCTGACTTTAAAAATGTGAGCAAGATGTTTTTGAATCACTTTTCTTTTTTTAATTATTTAATTTTTAATTCCTGGAAAAAGGCCAATATTACTAATATATTATTTATTACTGAAAATTAAGTATTAAAAATAAATACGTAAAAGTTTAAGGTAACAAACGATTGTCTTACAGTTAGAGTTTGCCTCTAATGCCATCAGATATATTTCGTAATTTCAGGGGTTAATTCGAAAGATAAAATGATCGTTTTTTTGCTTGAGTTTTTTTTCAGTAAGAGCGTTATTTATCTAATATTTAGCAAAAATATTGCTCAAAATTATTCAGTAACGTAAATAAAACAAGAATTTTATTTTGTATTTCAGGATAAAACTAAAAGGAAAGAAGTGACACAAGAAGAAGGTGCGACAGTGCCGCTAAACAAAGAATGATTTTTTTCATCAATATTATTTATTTTTGGTTCAATAAACATACAAAATTATTACATATTTCATAATCTTAATCACACATTTATATAAAAATAATAATAGTCATTAATTTTAATAAAAATAATTCTTAAATAAAAATGTCGAAAAAATGGGGTTTAATAAAGTTATAAGAAAAGGACAGTAGAATACTTGATATAACTTAAAGATGGCATTGTCGTTCCATCTGCATTTACATTTACAATTATATATATACATATTTATATTTATATTTATATATTAAGATTATAAAACAAGTACAAAATAATTGCTTCGTCCAGGATTTTTCTATTACTTTTTTTTATGCGATATACACATACATTAACATTTTTCATTTATATAGATACCTTCACTTAATATATTATAATCTCATGTGAATTGATAAAGGAACATGACTATCATAAAATGAAGGAGTAATAAGTTTCTATTAAAGTAAAAAACTCGTAAATCATCTCGCAGCAAATTTTTTCGTACACCATTCCGCTTAACTTTTCTCACATTTGCCAATTCATTCTTTTTCTTTCATTCATTCTGTTAATTTTTGTTTTCTTTTCATTTCCCTTTTTCTTTTGCAGTATTCGTTAAATTGATTGACACGTAGAAAATAAGTAACAATGAAGTAAATCCTGCTGCTTAAGTCTCGCGATCCAACAATTTTGCAGGACTTCATTTGATACTTAACTTTTGCAGAAATTTATATGAATATACATTTTCCTATGATCTTGATATTTTCATTGTGGATTTTGTAGAAAAATTACGATAATTAAAATTGAAATAAGATAATAAATTTCTATCAAAATTTAGGTTTATAAAAAATTTAACCACAATAATTAAATTTCTTTTCAAAGTTATGACTATATAAGGTATGCTTTATATCCGCAGATACGTTATTAATACATATGTGCCAAGGGATTAAAGTAGCATATTATTCCCGAGGGTGATTTGCTGTAATCAGCCGAAGGAATAATCGACTTTAATCCCGAGATGCATTTAGTATTTTATTCCCACCTTAAATGTGACCACTTATTTGTTTTGAAAAGAGAGCGAGTGTTTTCTCAATAATATTTCTATTTTTTATAATAAAAATGCTAGAAGGGAAATAATGATCGCTCATTATCTCCCTCTTCGAGATTTTTCGGGAAAATAAGTGGTCATTATCGTTAAGGTTGTATTATATGTTCATGAAGTACATAAGAATTTTATTAAAAATTTGTAAAGGAATATACTCTGTAAAGAGTACTTAAAGTCATAATTTATTACCAATAAAAAAAATATTCTTGAAAAAAAGCAAAACGTGTCAACGACATTGATCTCATTTACAATTTCAAATATTGTAAAAAATTTAGGCAGTGTGCGCTTCCAGTCCAGGTGTTTATTTATTTTCACATTTTTCCTTAATCGGATTTTTATATCATTATTAAAATTCTGATAATCTTTTTCTTAAATAAGTGTCAGTATTTGAATAAAAAACATAAAGTTAAAAAATTGATGAAATGACATATATATTGTCATATTGTAAAAATGATGCAATCAAGATGATTAAATTATTAAAAGAAGCCGTTATTTGATTGTAAATATAATAATATCTTTTAACTAATCAACTCAAATGAATCTCATTATTAAAGCAATATTTCTTATACGTGCGGCCACTTTTTGCACTTTATAACATTAACATGCATTTTGCAGTTCCAAATGTATTATAAAAATGTGATAGACTAGGCTAGTGGTTATTCTTTATAGTGATTATTTTATAACGAAGCTCCTTATTGATCGTAAAAAAGTCAGCTCCGAATAAAAATACGTTGAGACCTTAGTAGTTTGTAATACCGCTTTTAAGTATTAACTTTTAAGAAGTCGCTTTATTTATTATTCTCCGAAGTTAAAGTTTTTTACGTGAAAAAGCAATTTGTATTTACTATAGATGTATTTGCTGCTGATTTTTGTGCAGCCTGACATTTAATATATTTACCCAGATAGATAATGTAACAGTAGAGAGATAATTTTATCATTTCCAGAACCTTTAAGGTAAAATCCGCTTACAAGTATTGTCACAATATTTGGACATTAAAAATTGTTGACGCGACTAATGGGTCAGATTCTTCTCCGATGTGCCTAAAACTAATATGCATATGTACGCGTCAGCTTTGCTTTAATAAGCATCATTTATACACTTTTCTCAGATTAATAATTATTCATAATCACACAA
>JAPYZA010000180.1:0-49126 GCA_030522685.1 Eupelmus azureus | reverse complement strand
CAAAATAACGAAAAAAACCGTACCTTTACCGTTTTGATTAAAATCTTAATTTGTTCATAAAAAAAATAAGTTTTTAAAAATCATGTGTAGAGTATTTTTTTGTCCATTATATGACCCATAGAACAAGAAAAAACGATCGCCCTGATGTAGGTAAAATTTGTTTTCTTTGAAGTTTTCGGAACCGCTAAAGGGATTTGTTTTGTGGATTTGCTCATATAAATGTTTTTGACAATTTGTTAAAAAAAAAGTATTTTTTATTTGGCAGCTAAAATACTTTACACGATAACTGATTTATCTCAAATAAAAGTAAGCAAAGTAAGCAAAAGGATTGAATAATATTACATAAAATATTTATAAATAGCTGAGAACTATAAAGGAAAGCTCACCGGTAAAAAATCTTATCACCCCTCTGTTAAAGAAAAATAAAAAGTCAGAAACACTAGTAACGCGAATCTTTATACGTGGACAATCTTGCATCCAGAGGAAGGGTCGGCGGAAATATCGATATATTAATTTCCGAGTTGGACAGCTCGGTAATGGGAGAACCGAACTTTAACAACGCCGCTATGCTGCTCTTGAAACATCACGTATGCACGTACGTGACCGCTGGATTCTGTGTGGCCGAGCTGCGTGACGATATTATACTTTTCAGAGGAGCGCGGACGCGCACGTTTTGCCGTTGCAGGAATTAAACGCTCGGATTCCTTGGAGGTGGCGTAATTTTTTTGTTGTCGGCTCTTTTGTTTAAAAGTGGTTTGTTTTTCTTTTAACATGCGGAAAAATCTTTGAAAATTCATTTACGTACTTGAATAAAAATTTGCCGCGTTGAAAGTTTTTTACCCTTTTAATAATATTTTTATTGTGTATTAGAAATGTCGATACATTAATTAAAGTTCTTGAAATAAAGTTTCATTTTTTAAAATAAAGAAAAATTATTTATTAAAAAAATAGTACTTCATATATGATTTATAAATTGTTTGATACTAAAAGTATATCTGAATTTATAAATTCTAAAGACCAACAGACAATTTAATACTACAAAGTATTATCTTCTTTTCCACAGAAACTTTCTTCTATTAAAGTGTATCATAATATTTACTCATCTGATATTGTATCCAATTAATAAAACTTGAAATTCTCGTAAATAGACCAGGATGACCAGTGCAATTATATGTACTAGAAGCTATAGCAATTTGAGTGCTATTGACTACTAATGGTCCACCAGAATCTCCCTAAGCAATAAAAAAATTGTGACGATATAAATATTTTAATGTCAATAAAAATGCTCTAACGAATTGAGTATCAAAAATACCATAAAACCTACATGACAAAGTTGCATTGGACTGTCGGAAATCGTGCACAAGAGATTATGTATACCGTTCATAGCTTCTGAAAAGAAGGCGCGATCACTGCTAGAATTATGAACTTGCTCAAGCAATAAAGAAAGTTCTTGAAGACACTGTTCTTGACTTATTACAGTAAAGTTTGTACTTTGAAGATTCGGAGAAGGTTCATCATTCTGTAAAAATTGGTACCAAAACATTATAAAAAAAATTGATGAACAGATATTTATTTTTTAACGTACAAATATGCGGTTAAAATTATTTTTTTATAAAAAATCTGCATACTAATCAATAATTAATAAAGATTGAGTAAAGCCGTTAATTTTTTATTACTTACTTCAAGTCGTTTCCAACTACTTAAAGTTGCTGTAAAATTTGCACCGACTGAATTATTCTCCGATAATTTAATAATTTGAACATTGTGAGTAAACACGATATCTTTTTTCAACCGAATTAATGCAATGTCATTAATTGGTCCATTGTTCTAAAATTAAAAAAAATGTATTAAGTGTTAAATCAATAATAATAAACAATTTAAAATTTCATGAATAAATTCTTCTTTAACAATTTTTAGAAACATCAGTGTCTTACCCAATTCTCATGCGATATGTGCATATCAGATTCATAATTTGTACCCCCTAAGCCAGAAAACTTAGTTGTGTCAATAGTGACAATCAAATATCTAGGGTAAATAAGATTTACGAGGCAATGTGCTGTCGTCAGTATCCAACGTTTATGAATAACAGAGCCACTGCAACTTTCCTGCATATCATCATCTGGACTAGAGATTACTAGATTTGCTTGATATGGAAATGCACATGATTCGGTATCGTATTCTTCAATAAACTGAACACTTATTTCGCCTAATATCGTAATATTTAATTTTTGAGAAATCATTAAATAATTTATTAATAAATATATTAGCATTTAGATTCAGTATTTATAGACATTGGTAAACATACTGTTTTAATGCAATTATATTAATGAAATATTAAAACTAAAATAAAAAAATGTTTAATTATGTTTATAAGTAACTAGTTCATACATACTTTTAACGACTTTGTTGGTAAATATTAAAAAAATTAAATAGTAATTCATATATAATTTCATGGTTAACTGTAGTCTTAAGATACGTATTAAGCAAGTAAACTCTTGAAAACATTTATATATTATTATCTTTATCTATTTTACGCATGAAAGTTTTATCTTTTATCGGGAAAATTCTCTTACTCAATATTGAATTTTTTAATGCATGAGTTTATAGAGAGCGATAACCTTGAACTATGAACAACGTTTCATAAAGTAATATGACTCATCAACTAAGCATTTTAGTAGCTTTATAGTTTGTTTTTAAATCTGTGAAAAAGACATTGATAATGAATCATTTAATTTACTACAATTCTTCGATTAGTTTTTTAATAGATCAATAATTTAATTTTAATACATTTTTCAACAATATATAGTTAATCTAAATAATGAAGCAAAATTTCTATTTACAAAGAGAGGTCATGTCTTTCAGTTCATTTATTTATTAAAACTTTTTAGGGAATTTTTGGCCAAAAACTTTGAACTCTTGTATTAGGACTTTTTATATGTTAATTTTTTTTTTTTTTTGGCGGAGAATATAATTTTTTTCTATTAAAAAATTATAATATTATACTTATACTTTGATATTTTTAACAACCAAATTATTTATATATTAAATTAATACACTATAACGTATTAAAACAAAAAATAAAATAATATCTCACAACATTGCGCAATGTGCGATCGTATACATGCTGTGCTTTGGTTCGGCGCTAGGCGGAATAAGACGCGCGCAAAAAAAAACCAACGGCCGCGTGAGGGATTTACTTCTCTCTCCCTCTCCCTTTCTCACTCGTCAGTAAGGCGGCGAACTGCTGCGAGCGTATAAGGAATATCGCCCGAAACGGCCGAAAGAGCTTGAAAGCTCGGAGGAGGGAGGAAAGGCAGTCCACTAAAAAGAAACGGCTCGCGGATTTCGCATTCCGCGAGGTAAGCGTCTTATGAGAGAACCAGTATATACACCATACACTTGAGCGCAAAAGTTTACCGTGCCGCGTACTGATAGGATGAAAGAGAAATGGAAGCTTTTTTGAGGGAAATTTCGATGCAGATTTTAGCGAGGTTAACAGCTTCTTTTAGATTTCTTGATTTGATATTTTTCGAAAGTGAGTTTTAGATAGTAAGAAAGTGGGATTCTGAGGAAATTCTAGGATCACTACGGCTGATAGATACAGACATTTTTTTTTGTATTGTGAGGATATTGTTTAAATTTTAGTGAATCTTCAATTTATTTTTTTTAAATTATTTTCATTATTTAATCAATTTGAGAAGGAATTATCTTGAGAATAATTTTATTATTATAAGCATTAATTTCTCGTAGGAACGATTTTTCGTAACTGAAGTTAGACTTGTTTAAACAACAAAAATAAATGTAAAATAAGACATCTTCTTAACCAATCAAATTTCAAATAGCAAGAATATTATTATTCTCAAAAAGAAATCATCCTTAAACCCATTAGTTTCAAGCTCGATGCCGAAAACTTTTGCGCTCCAATGTACATCCGTGGCTTCGGGAAGCGCGCCCGCTCACACATAAAGGATAGAGCAGCGCGCAAGTTTCTTTTTATGCGAGGCGGCCCTTTTATCCTTAATTCGAGGCCTCCTTATGCAAACTCGCTGCCATTCCCAAAGCGTATTTATATACGAAGCGACTAAGGTTATCGCGTACATGCGCGGATATTCGAGCTTTTCAGAGACCGGGATTGCCTTTGTACGTTGTCGCGGCAGTGCTAACGCGCGTTATGATTTGTATGAAGCGCTTGTACTCTGGAAGATGGTCATGGGTATTATCGCCGTTACGAGCGGGTCGTGATTATTTGGAAGGTTTCGGTGTAATCCGGTTATTGGGGCTTGGGGGAGAAATGAATGATTTGCTGAAGCGTTTACGATGATGTTATTGTTATAAAAATTGTAAGTAATGTTAAAATTAATGTTGAAATCTGATGATGGTAATACTAATGATTAAAGTAAATTTAAACAAATGTTTTTGTTAGACTCGCTCAGGCCAGCTATTCCGATAAGAATTCTGCAGGTGAATTTACTAAACTCATAATTATAAATAATTTTGAAAATTAATTTTGTGCGCAAGTTTGTTGTCACAAAATTCCGGTCACGTATAAATTATTTTTCTTAAAAAATGTTATGAGATCAAATAAATTTGTTCTTATAATCACCAGACATTAACTAAATTTTACATTTAAGATTTAATAAATCTATCAATCATAAGAAGAGAACTCAACAATTCGCTATACTCAAACTGCCTTTACTTGAACAGGCTCATCGAAAAAACGAACCGGCAGTTACCCGCAGCACAAAGAGAAAAAATGCCCCGAACGCAGAAGGTACAAGCAGGCTTAGCAAACCTATTCCATTAACGGCCGCAGCGCTCACCCTGCGCTGCAAACGCGCCTATTTATCTTCGGCAACACCGCACCGGTACCGCGGGCACAAAGAGTCGCCGCGCTTCAGTCGAAAGTTTATACCGGCTGCAAGCTCGCGCGCGCACGCGCCCATTGAAATTCCGCGGCGCCCGCGGCGGTATTTCAGCAGCCGGACCGTCGGACCGTCGAAAAACCTTCGGCGATTTACCGAAGGGCCGGAAAACGTGCAGGCTCGATTTCGCCGTGGAATGTATGGAGGGGAGGTTGAAATCAGTGCGGATTCGCTGGAGCGAGAATTTGATTGTGAGAAATTACGTTGTTGGGAGTTTTAAATTTTCTTTTCAATTAGCTGAGGGTTGAGTGAAAAGGGAGAGATGAGGGCTGGGTTCGGTAATTTGCGAGTTTATTAATTTAGTGTGCAATTGAAATTAAATATGAAATTGAAATTTTTTTTAAGAGCAATTACGCTAACTTTTTTCATTTAAAAAACTAATCTTATATAAAAGCAAAATGTATCTAGTCAGTTTGAAGATAGCAACCAGAAAATATACGCAGTGAACAATGTAATAAACTAAATTCCCTAAAAATAAACCAAATAAGTTAATTCATATTATTTATAACATAAATAATAATTTTGAAACAGAGTCTACTCACATCTCTGACTGATAGTATGCATACTAGTAGTAACATCCAAAATGAGCAAGACGGGCTCCGTCAACCCTGCGTCATTCTCATCGAAACGGACGAGAGAAAGAAGAAGAGGGAAGAAGAGAGAGCGAAAGGAAGAGAGAGAAGTCGGCAGCAATCTCTCAGGGGCCTGCGGGCGCATAAAAATATGCGTAAATAAGGAAATATGGGAAAACATTCGTTGCCTCGCCAGCGCAAACGCCTCGTAAATTATGCAGAATGTATATCCTCCGTGGCAGCCGCGCACGTGTATTGTTGCTGCTCGTCGTCTCTCTCCACGTGTAAGTTTTTTCTCCGTCGCTTCCCTGCCTCCTTCATTTTTCACTCGGTCTATCTCCCTCGGCGCCTCGTCTTCCCTGGGCTTTCTCTCTTATTCTCCTCTTCTCTCCTCTACGTTTCTTTTTCTCGTTCTTTTTTTTTCTCTTTTGCCGAGAAGGTCGAGCGTTGTAGTTTATTTCACTAGTTCGCGCGAGCGTCCGTCACTTTCGCGCGTTGTATTATTGCGTTTTTGAAGAGGATGAAGTCGCCAGCTTGAGTTATTGTCGCGTACTTGTTTGCTTCGTATTTCGGAGATTTTCGGGGGGTTTTCGTCCTGAATTTACATCTAATTGTGTTTCTTTTTCTGTTGAATATTGGGCGTTTTTTTTCATTTTTCTTCTCTGCATATTCGCTATTTTCTTATTTTACTGAAACTTGTACATTCATTTAACGAAATTTCAATTTCAATTTAATTTCTTTTTAATTATTAATCTTAATAAAAGCGATGCCAATTCATTGGCACATAAATTTCTTCAACTTAATACAAGTATTATAAAATTAAACATTTCAAGTAAAAATTATTATTAATATTGTATATAATTTATCACTTTCATTTACTTATTAATTATTAATTATTCTTATTAATTTTTCTAATAATTATTAACAATACTTACATTAATAATTATTGAATTAAATAATTAAGTAAGGAAATAAGTATTCCAATTTTTTTTATGTCAATGAGGTTGCCAGATATTAATATTTTCATGAAATTATTAAACGTATGAAATATTCTCAATAATACAAATTTTTCTATACTCGTAGTAATAATAATTTATATTATTATTTAGCTGTACATTAAGTGTTACGTAAAAAATTATAAAAAATTTATTAAATATATATTAAATAAAAACAAGTGCAAACATTTAGATTAAAAGGAACCATTCAGAGTTTACTTTAATTAACAAACTTTAGTCTCGCCGACCTTGGTAAAAAAGAAGAAAGAACTGAAGTTTTGTAAACCTAAGCGCTGAAACAGTACCACCGACAAAAAACTTTAATTATAAAAGGCTTCGGCGAACGCAATAAAAGGGTAGCAAGAGAGAGAAAGAGAGAGGTGCAGCGTGCACGATACAGCCACAACAAAAGCGCCTTCGCAGAAAGAGAGAAACTATTTCGAGGCTTCGGCCTGAAAAAGAAAAAAGCGTCAGCGTATAAACTAACACAACGTGGCCCCTCCCCATACAAACGTACACACAAACACCTTTATACGCATTGATGGTTGAAAATATTTTTCGGGAACGATTGTAAAAAGTGGCGAATTCGTAGGGCGTGCCGTGGATTGGTTGTAAAGTTTGTATACTCTATTTCAATGCGCAAACGTGCGTTTCACGTTGGGTAAGAAGAAAGAGGTTTAGAAATTTATGAAGAAGTTAAAGGAAATTGGAAAATGTATGCCGTATTACGAATTATGTAGGTTATAAAAATTACTCATGTGTTTTAGGTATCTGTACAGTATAGTTATAAAAATTTTAGTTTGCAAATTATTATTTCCAATCGGTGCTTGCTTATTTTATTCATTAGCTATGAAAAATAATTATAATTAATTATAATTTTTTCTGAATATTCATGTTAGGTACATATTTATAGTATCGTCTAAAAGTTCCCGAAAATATTCATTTAAACATGTATGTATTTAAGGATCTGCAATTTCGAAAAGAAAAAATTTCATCCTTTTTAATATTAATATATTTTAATATATGGTAATAAAATTATTTTTCTTTATTAATCTATACGAATTTAAATGTAAATACACAAATTTTAGAAGCCTTTGGACGGTATTGTAGTTGTTTAAAAAATCGCATAATTGGAATCATGTTTACACTACTTTGTTAGGAAGACAATTCAGTAACAAGAAAATTTTAGTGATACAGTATACATTTATTACAGTTTTTATCTAGATAGTTATAGTTATTCCTACAATAATAAGCAATATTTAGCCGCATAAATATTTAAAAACATTATTTTAAAAAACATATTTTGCTCTCTAATTTGAACAACATAACTTTATACCCGAGCAAGTTGCAATATTTTACAGTTATATAAAATAAAAAAGATATTTATATTATCATTTTCTTTTATAAAAAGAAAAAATATCCATTTGTAGATATTTACAACTATATTACCCTTCTTCATCTCCACTACCGCACGACCACAGCATGTGCACTCGCTAAAACTAATCCGGACCAGGTACTTTTCACCTTAGCAGACCCTCTCTTTACTTTTAGTATTCCGCGTCCCCGTGTCTACGCCATTGACTCGATAAAGGGAAGGCATTTACTTCTCGCTCAGCGATGTATCTCTCTCTCTCCCTCTTTCTATCTTCGCCGTCGATGGGCCACCGACTCTTCGGGATCCCTTTTTTTTATCTTTACTCACCTCTGCCTTTTACGTTCTACTCGCTAGATTTGCGTGCACACTCGCCAGTCTTTGGAAGACGCGCCATGTGTATTATGTGTGTATAAGAAAAGTAAAAGATTTTTAGTTTTCTTTAACTAATTGTGCAATTTATTTGTTTTTGATATTAAGACATTTTTCCAGTAATGATCGTTTATATTTTAAAAGTTAACACGTATATTTTATTTTTAACTTATAAGAATAAATTATAAAATCTCCCGAGTGCCAAATAAAATATATGATTAAATTAATTAATACATTTATAATTATTTCGATTTTTAAAAATAATCATATGTCAAAACTAAAGACTTATAAGCCGAAAACAATCGAGTCAAACAAACGAGACGAAGAGCCGAGCGCTCCGCGCAATTTCTCATAATAATCCTTTTTCCTCCGACACTCGCAATATTTACATCCACACGGAGCCTCATTACTCGACTCAACAATGCCGCCAGCCCTCATCCTCTCTTTCACTCCTCCTCTTATTACAGCGGCAGCGGCAAGCGCCTGCGAGTAATCGCTGCCTGAAATTCGCGCCAGTCAATTTCGCTCTCTCTCTCTCTCTCTCTCTCTCTCTCTCTCTCTCTCTCTCTCTTGGCTTTCAGGAGTAGGAGGCAGAGGGAAGGGGTGCCACGATACCGGGCGAACTTTACGATCCTCAAAATCCCGGGGCCTCTGCTGCTCACGCGAGAGACAAAGTGTGCACCCCCGCCCTATCTCGCGACGACGTTTCTATTACTCTCCTCTTACTGCCTACGACGACTCCTGCCTCTCTCCCTCTCTCTCTCACTCTCTCTGTCTCTCTCTCTCCTCTCTTCCTTTTGATATGCCGCGGCCCAGCTCGCGTCTTATCCTCGAGACAGCCACGCGTGTAGGCAGCTCGTTTGCTTTCTCGTGGATGGAGACAGAGAGGCTTTATTGTGTTAGATTTTGCCTCGCCAGGAGTATGATATTGTTCTTTCCGAGGCGCACGAAGAAAGGAAGGCTCCTTTGAAGCTTTCATTTCCGAGACGTTTCTTCCCGGAGTTGGCTTTTTGGAGTTTCAATTTCAGGATGACAATTCGAATTCGGATTTTAGTCTGTTGTGTCTGATGAATTTTTCAAGAACCATACAAGCACATGCTGTGATTTTGTAATAAGAACAATGTAATAAATTGTGCTATAAAAATGATCCTATATCACAACTAAATTAGTAAATAAAATAATTCACAGACATTTTCGAATACCGTCTAACCAATCCCAGCATCTATCTACTGGTATTCCTCAACATCATCTACCGAGCCAATGTCATCCACAACATTCGCTTCTCTCGTAGCTTACCTGCACTCACACGCCTCAAGCTTTTCGCACACCAGATAGGAAGAGGGAGACAGGCAGAGAGATTACTTCATTAAATTCCATCGATGTATCCTGCGGCAGCGCGGTACGAGCACGATACACCAAGCGCGGCTTTACGTGGCTTCGGGCGATGTGTCCTTCGCCCGGGCTTAGCCGATCGAGCCAGCTGCTCTCGAACAGAAAGAGAGCTTTCTCTTTTTGCCAGGGAGCATCGAACTTTCGAACAAGCAGCGCAGCACGGCTCACCGCGGGCGATTCCATTTCTTCCGGATTTGATAAGATTTCTTTGGACGTATGTGTGCGAGCGGCTCTGCGCGGAAGTGTACTATTTAAGGGGATCCAGCTGTGATTTCAGGTTTGAAGGTGTTGCCGCATTTTATTGCTTGCGCTCGAAAGACGGTTTTCCGTTCTACGCTCAAATATTTCTTCGCGGGGATAATAAATATAATCGAATAAAAATTTTTGCTAAATAAACTGCCGCAGGGCGCGGGTTGGGAAAACAAAGCTTTAAATCTTTACAGAGGGATTAAGCAAACTTCGTAAAACCCTTACGCTTAATTCCAAAAGTAAATTTTAGCACCTCCCGAAATTCAGGCGCGCTCATCCGGGCGCGCAAATGGCGGCTGAAAAAATAGCGCGCACAAACATCGGGGCTGCGCGCTAGGTTAAATTCGACGACAAGCCTCCGGCGCTGCGCGCTCGTAAAACAACGAGAGGTGAGCTACGCGCTTATAAATTCGAGGAGAGGAGAGGAGAGCAGAGCGCGCGCGCCCGGCGTTTATTTATATTATATTTTACGCCAGGAGCGAGGCGACGTCCGGCCGGCCGCGCGGGCGCGTATAACGCAATTTCACGGGAAATTTCGCAGATCTTCGGGGCCGCGCACGTCAAATGCAAATGTCGGCGGCAGCAAGTTCGGGCGGACGTGCGCGAAGGGCAGCACTGCAGGCTAGGACCGACAGACAGTTGGAATATCGTGGAATGGTACAAGTTGAGAGCAAGAGAGAGAGAGGGGGGAGATGTATATGCGTTTTAGCCTGTAGTTGTACGAGGGAGATGGAGTTAAAGTCAAGTATACGTCCTCTCGGACGTCTGAAAGTGGAAGTACAATTCCCCGCCGTTCGCTCCTCTCTTTATGTGTATCTTTATTTCAAAGAGAAATAAAATGTATGTACCCAGAATACATCGGGATGGCTCTGCGCTGAATTTTG
Organism: Eupelmus azureus; assembly: GCA_030522685.1. Taxonomy (NCBI): domain Eukaryota; kingdom Metazoa; phylum Arthropoda; class Insecta; order Hymenoptera; family Eupelmidae; genus Eupelmus; species Eupelmus azureus. The sequence goes on along the minus strand of JAPYZA010000180.1, from coordinate 38,368 downwards.
CTGAATGTAATTTTCGGTATGTCGCCTTTCAAAGGGCGTGCTGTCCCTATGACGTGTACTCGTTAAAATTGAAATATTTTCGGGGTGAATCATTTTTTAATTAATATTGTTTCGCTTTTTGTGACTGAAGCATTAATTATTACGCTGATTGAAAAAAAAAAGTTGAAAGAGAAGCTGTACCGTTAAAAACTGATTTTTAATTTTAAAATTTCAGAAATATAGAAGTTTTTTATAATTACTTTGACTAAATTTAGATTTTAATTGTTAATGTAGGCAAAATAAATAGTTCACAAGAAAAAAAAATAAAATTTACAGCAGGCTGACTCATACTGAACCACACCACTGAAATATTTACCACAAGTCTAACAGTCCTTTAAAAGCGAAACCTAGATCATCTCTGTTTCTTGAGTTTCCTCCTACTGACCATCAAACGGAAAACTTTACTCAGGCTAGCGCTTCTTTTTAGAATAAAAAAAAGCGAGAAAAACTCACCGTCAACGCAGCGACAGACCAAATAATGACGAAAACGACCGACAAATAAACGAACGTAAAAAAGCGACTGGCGCTTTGATTTCCGTTTCCACTCCGCCGCAAAAAGCAGCGGCAGCGCACACGTACAGCCACATTCGGGCCGAAAACTCGGCAAAGCACTTTGAGGAAGGGTCTAGCGGCGAACTTTTGCCAGTGATATTTACTCGGCAGAGGTCGAGCAGAACAGAAAGAGAGAGAGAGAGAGAGAGAGGGAGAGGGAGGGAGTGAGAGATAGAGCTTCAAAGGAGGAAGGAGGGTGCGCGGCCGCGACTATGAATATTCAGGGCAAAGTGCCGCTTAACTGGGCAATGAATGAGTCTGTTAGTCCGGCGACAACACTTTCTCAAGTGCCGTGCTGCCGCGCCGGGATAGAATGCGTTTAAAATCGACGCTTTTTGTTTACTCACGTTTGGAAGCTTTTTTAAAGGGGGAAGAGCTAGCCTGATTCGCAGATGGTATTATGGTTTAATTTATGAAAAACGAGGTGGTAAGTGAAAGGTGAAGAAGGTTGTATCATAATGAAACTTTATTTACGCTGCTGGAAAGATAAAATAAATAAAATTACAGGTGCAATGGAATAAATTGGGGAATAAATTTAAAAAATAATGGTTATTTAAATATACGCAACTACCACAACTCTTTAGTATTAATTCTTTATAATTTTTATCTCAGACTATTGCTATTAGGTCTTTCTACTATAGCATACAATGGTAGAGATACATCCGTATGTCTAGTATTTAAAAAAATTGTACAAGTGATATACTTCGATAATTAATTGTAACGTATAAAACTCAAGAAAAAAGGCATTACAACGGAATTAAATGAAAGAACTTGTCTATCCCGCGGCAGAAGAGAATGTAGAAAAGAACGAACGAGATACGAGGTCAAAGCGGTACATCTAGCAGGCGACAAAAAATTCACGACTCGCGGCAACGTCGCCTACACGTCTATCAACGATCGTCCCCCTTCTTTTGCCCTTCTTTTCGCATCCCTCTTCGTCTTGCTCGGCCGCGTCATTTGGGATGCGTTCGCGCACGACGCGAATCCAATATCGGAAAACAATTTTTCCTCGCTCCGGCAAGAATTTTTCCGGGCGGCCGTTGTATGATTCGCCGGATAACACGCGCGCTAAGGGAAATGGAAGCGAATAATTAAACGCGAAGGGCCGTGAATCCGATGTTTTATTGCACTCTGAATGATCTTCTTTGTGGTATTGTAAAGCGTTGTTTCAAAGGATGGGATGATATTTTGAATATTTTACGTTAATATCATCAACAGTATCTTCATGTATAAGCTGCTTTTTGCATTAATGAGAATTGTATTTAATTAATTTGTGTATTTGTAATGTAATGAATATTTAATTATTATCAGGATTCAATTAATTAGAATACGTCTGATGCAATTCTCACATTTCAGCCTCCACGCTTCATGCTGTCAAGAGTTACAGGCCCATATGTACATAAATACAATACGTCTGTTCACACATGTTCATTATAGTCCAAGTGCTGAATACCTTCCTGTAGGTTCAATGTGTCCGAAATTAAAAATTTTGATCTTAATAATTTTCGTCTACAGCAATCGAAGATGATTTTCTAAAGGTTACAAAATATCCTTAAAAATGTCATTTTTCTAGCAAATAAAAAGATTATACGACAATTTTTTCCTAAGAATATCATCGTTAAAAAGCTTTCGCTTTGAGAAAGCAGAAAGTAGATCCGCAAATGACGCTCAGAAATCTCCATCGCTCGTACGCATTATAATTCGCTGAATGCAGAATCGCTGAGCCTTTGTGTGTACACATGCGCATGAGAGACGAGCGGAAAAAGAGCAAGCAGCAAAAGTAGCCGGATGAGTCTTTCAGAGAACAAAGAGTTAATTAGAGTGCAGATAGAGAGCCCCGCCGGTTTACATATGCAAAAATGCCCGTCTCTGAAAGATACTTGAGCGTCAGCCAGAAAATGGCCGGAAGTAGAAAGAAAAAAAGGAAACGTGTGGCGTGGGTTGGGGGAGGCTGAAAGAAAACAAAGACAATTGAATTCCAGCAGCGTACTTCTTACCGTGGTAAAGTAATTCATTGATCCCGGGCCGTAACAACATCGTACGACTACGCGCGCACTTAGCTTCTTCGCTTTTTTCCGTTAGTGTAACAAGCAAGTTTCAGTACGGCTTCGCAACTGTCCGTGAACGCTTTTAGTCTAATTAAAGTGTTTTCATGGTTTCGCTAATTTTCTCGGACTATGTAATTCCGTTAAAATTAAGATGGCGCCTTAACTTTTAGCCAAGTATTTTTTCCGTTAACTTTGCTTAAACCCCATCCAATTAACAAAACTTTACATTGTAATTAATTGGAAAATTAGAAAGTGATTTTGTCTGCAGGTAAACGCGCTTTGACTTTGTAACAAAACAGTAGAGGTAATAGCGCGGCAAGTTCGACAACAACTGTTTATTAACAAGAGCCAAGTCGAAGACCGAAATCGCCACCTGCCAAGAACCGCAGCGCTAAATCCCGCAAGCCAAACTCCGTTAAACTAGTTCTCACACCTCTATCTCAGCTCCCCCCCCCCCCTCCAAGTTAGCGCCACAGTAGTGCAAAGCCAAAGGACAGAGTCGAAAAGAAAAAAGCCGGGTCTCAAAAACTTGGCACTTCGGGTTACCCCCCTCCCCCTCGGCACACCTACGCGCAGTTCCATTAAAGACGCCGGCTGGGAGGATAATAAGATATTTAGTTCGCCAACGTTTAGAGGAGCGCTCCAGACCAGGGCGCGCTCGTTCCGCTTAAGCCCTCGCAGCTCCCTAAGTCTCTTAGACCGCGAGCGCGGCGCGGTCACCCGCTCGCTTCTCTCTCGCTCTCTCGTTGAGTGCATTCTCCTGTTTCCTGCGCCGCCGTCTCGGGATCATTAATTTAACGCGAGGACCGCCGCTACCGCCGACGTCATAATGCGTGACGAGCTGGTTTGGCAGGATTATCGGGGAAATTGGGCGTGAAAGGTAAGGGAGAGGTATAAGGAGATTATGGGGGGTGGGGAGTTTTTTTAGGCCGGGAGGGTTCGGAGGCGCGTGAAGTAAAAAGCTTTTTTTCGGATCGTCGGTAGGAGATTTGGTGCTGAGAGTCGTGGGTACAGCTTCGTGGAAAGCTTGTTTGAAATTTATTTTGGTGGTGTTTGGTTGTAGATTGTTTAATATTACACTGTATGTTTTTAAGAGATAAATATTTAATAGTGGTTAATATAGAGTTGAGATGAATGCTTCAAAGTTTATCCAAAATTATAATTTTGTATGAATTATTATAATTACTGTAATTGACAATAAACAGCTGATAAAGTAATACATAAAATTTTCAGGATGTGATTTTCAAAGTAAAATAAAGCAATGCTCATACCATCTTCTTATACTTTCAACCAATCAGATAACACATTTTAAGCAGCTTCACACTGTATACCATTATTTTTTTATAAAAGAATTAAAAATCGACAGAATTCGTATTTGAAATCTTCTTCCAAAAAAGTAAACCTAACGTCTGTCAGCAAGAAATCGACGTTCAATCGAGGCTTTTGCGAGAAGCGCAATCAAGAAGTCATAATAATGAGATGACGGCCCAGACAGCCATGTGCAAAGAGGCGGCCGTCATCGCGTGTGTAATAGAAAATTCAACGAGAGGTGGGCGCGCTTGGCATCGCGTGACGAGTGTCTGCCTCTTTAGTTGTATGCCACGCTATGTCTACTTAGTAACTGATGATTTTCACTGCTAGTTGATTCGTATCGATGAATGAAATTGACAGTTTCGATTACAATAAGTATAATTTTCTTTTTACAGAAAGAATGTGAGTTAATAATATAGAATATTAGAACACTTCAAAAACAAGCATCGATATTGTTACACTTATTGTTTTTACTACAAACTTCTTCAGTGAAAAACGTAATATATTTACTATAAAAAATATATATTAATAATACTACTCACTGTGATTTCTTTAGTTCAATACTTGGTACGTTACTGTTTACAAGATGCTTAGAGACTCACCTAAAACAAAAAATTGAAAGCACATATTAAGAAATAAATATTAAAGAAAATATAACATAAATTTTACTAAACGATATTTTTTAATAGTATTAAAATACTGCTGATCGAGAAAATATGTAATTTGAAGAAAATCCTGCACAATTAACCGAATAACCGTATTAATATATCAATCAAATTTTTAAAATCAACCTCAATCAAAATCTGCTTTTCCCGAAATCCAACTGCAAATCCTAAACCTGCTCTAATTTCTCTTAATTCCTAAACAAATCGCCATCACTGTGCCCTTAATCAGCTCGTGAATTCATTCCGAAAGCCATATACGCCGATCTCGCCGGAACAAAAGGGGGGTTTGGGGCGGCAATAATCTCGGGCACCTAATACACAGTCAATGCGCATCGGTTCCGGGCATCGGTAGGTATATAACGTTAAGGGGGCGCGCAGGTAAACAGATTGAGCATAATATCTACGAAGCGAGCTCGCTACGCTCCATTCATCGTCATGCATACACTCGGGCATTCATGATATTCCGGCCGATTGCCGGAGATTGAGGTGACTCTGAGATGGAACGCGGTGAGGGTGAGAGGGGAGTAGTTATCTGGCTGTATAACCAAGCGACAATTTCTTATTGTTAGTTAGCAGGAACGTTTTTCACTTTCTTTTTCTACAGTTTGCGATTAGTGATAAAAATTTGAGGGAAGCTAATATTCATAAAAGACCAAATGTTTATTGTTGTGATATTAATCAGGTATATTGTATTGCTGTGTAAATGAAATGTTGAAATAAGTACACTTTTGGTGTATTGTAATTATGATCAAAAATTTCAAAATTGTTAATGATAATTTTTTTTTTGCGAATCTATTCGTGTATTAAATGTAATTTAATAACTAGATACAATCAATTTATTCTCCTCTCTCAACTTTCTGCACTTAATCATCATCGTTTCCTCATAACTCCCATTACAATTATTATCCTTCCTTCGTTCACATTATCATCATCTCCTTTGGATCTCCTTTTTCTCCTTGTGATTGTCACCTCTTCTCTCTCGGCTGTTTCACCTATATCTACCTCGCTTTCCTTTCTTCCTACATTTGCGGATTGCGGAGTGGGATATAGAGTTCCCTGAAACCTTCGGAAAATGGAATTAGCATCTCCATTAGTCGTGTGGCATAATGCGATATTACCGTCTCCCTTCCACCGCAGCCAATCCGTCGTGGGTCAAAAGGAAGCGGAGACAATGGTCTTTACTCCCGTTCTCTCTCCCTCTTCTGGATTTATGGAGGAGACGCGAGCGTGCTTCCATATCCGACGAAGCGGGAAGGACAGGAGGGGAGTAAAGGGTTATGCGGAGCCGAGGAATGTGGATTGCGGTGCTCTGGCGTCCTCCGATATCCCGGCAGCTCCGGATATGGCTCGGGTAATGAGGCAAGAGAGCGAGAGAGTACCCAATGATGACGATTATAGGTGGGTAAGTTTTCGATTTGTAAGGATTATTGCTCAGAGGTGGTTATGAGAATTCTATCGCGTCTTTCTTAGGCTCGTGAGACTCTGTGAGTGAGGTTTTTAATTTCGATTATTACTCGATAAAACGATGAATTTAAAATGAAATTTCGGTTAAATAATAGATCATTATTTAACTGAATTATGACAAAAATATAAGGTCATGGCGATAATACTGTAGTATTCAGTAGGTATCATGGTGGTATTACTGCTGTACAATTTAATATTAATACACCTAATAACTATTTATATACTTTTTTAACCTTTTATTTGTTTACCTTTTTTAAAAAATAGCAATTTACATTGAAATTCATTAACTCCATATATCTGCAAATTAGTATTAGTTTTCCAACTTTCATTTTCGTTAAATTAATGCCCAAAAAAGTATTCATTTCCGCACAAAATGAAAAAAAGTGACTGATTCGCTTGCGTGCCCCCAGGTGAAATTTTGCGGGGTGCCGAACCGAGGCGAATTCGGTTACCCGAGAGCTTTACGAAACCAGGGAAATAGAGATAATAACGGGCCTGTCGTCCTCAGGCGATGCAGTCGTTGTTGCCGTAGCCCCTGTTGTGGGGAAGGAGGGTGACTTTTTTTACATTTTAATTCACCAACGACGACACGTGGGCCGCTGAGGTAATTGAGCAAAAGTTGGAGAGTGTTTCGGCGAAGCGCTCGGGGTGTAGGAAAGCCTGGCTAAAGGGGAAATACAGAACAAAAGGTGAAATAAAGAGAGAGAGAGAGAGAGAGAGAGAGAGAGAGAGAGAGAGAGGTGAGGAAGACAAAGATAGATTGAGAAAAATTTTATTCGGCAAGGTCGAATGACAGCAAAAGATTTATATCAATGAACAAATAACGGTTTAAATTTGATTAATAATGAAGTACAAACAGTATAAAATTATGCATAAAGTAATGTCCTTAAAAATGTTAAATAATGAATAATAAAATCAAATGATAAAGTTATCCGCAACAGCAAATACTACAATTACTTTTACTAACTCGTACATGCCGCCATGAGGAAATCAAGAATAATGTATAAATTAAATCAGTATGTAATATATGAAAGAGAATGTTTAACGAAGTTGAGCATGCTCTTTAAAGCAAAATCATTTTGTTTTGGTGTACCAGACTTCGCTTATCAAGGTGGAAGAGATTTAAAAAGATAATGAGATAACAACAAAGGAGGAAATTGTTTAACCATTTTGCGCGCAACGTTGATAATGATTTAGTTTTAGTTGGCAATAGGTATTATGTAATTTACGTTACCTAACTTTATTATATTATTTTGTTTCTAAGACATAAAAGAAATAAGAAAAAATGTAGTTTTTAATAATTAAAAAAGAAGTGGTTTCACCTGTATACTGCTTTTAAATATTATGAGAAAAAAATTACAACTTATAAATATAAATTCTAAAAATATTTTATACATTTAGTTTCCTTAATTAGTAAATTTATTTGACAATAAGTCGCTAAGTGTTTTAATGTTAATAGTAAAATGATTAGTTAGGTAAGAAACATAGAATAAAATTAAATTTTTACAAAAGTGCAATGCATCCGATTGCAACAAAATCAAAATCGAATTGAAAATTTTGTATAATATAGAAAATTTTTGCAGAATATCCTGATAATACGAGAAACTTTAAAAGAAAGTTACTGATCGGTATCTTACATACTTCAACCCTTCCGTATTCGTCACATCTTCTTCTTCCTTAAAACTTTCAATTGGCCACGTACTTCATTAAACTGAAATAGCCAGAAAACTATTTCAGTTACTTACTCGCAAAAATTAATAAATAAAAGTTGCAGAATTATTTTTGAAGATAAAAATTCAATATTTCCAAAATTTGGTTCGACTCTATAATCATGGAATTCCTAAAACATCTTCCTGAAGGTATTTAATTAATGTGATAAAATAAAGTATACATTGAATTCTCAAAATTTAAGCAAACTCAGCAATTTTCCGTACTTAAAAATTCCTAACAAATCCGATTAATTAACTTAAAAGTTTTTAAAAACTCGTAAATCAGATGTAAATGAAAAGATTAAATGATTATTTTTTTCACCCAAACGCTCTAATTTTTGCAAGACCATTCTTATAATCTTTTTTACGAATTCAACCAAAATTGCTCATAAAGGAAAATCGGATTTCCGAAATCGCAAGGCATCCCCCACCACCCAACTTTACACACGCAAGAGCAAACGGCTGCATGCAAGAGAACAGCGCGCGACAAGAAAGGCGAACTGAACGCAAAGGCCCATCCTCACCCTGCCGAACTTAGTTAAAAACTTCAGAGTCAGCCGGAAATTCCTGGGTTCTCTCTCTCTCTCCTTTCTCCCTCTCAGTTCACGACCGAAACTATTTTCAAGTTTTCACAGTTTTCGCGGGGCTATGCGCACGTCGCGCGTCAATGAGGCAGCGTCAGCAATATTCTACCTCGACCGGGCCACTTTTCAGCCGGCGCGTTTTTGACGGATAGTCCGCAGTTCCGGGAATTATTGCCGCGGAGTTATCGCTCGGATAAAGGGAGGGACGGGACGACGGTTTCGATTATCATTCTACAGAAGTTTTTTTATGAAACTTATGACAAAAATTTTGCGTTATTTCTATTTTTGACGTGTTTTACGTTTATATATGATGGATTCAAAAAAAATGCTCTGTCTAAGTAGATACAGCCAGGTGTGGAAAGACATGTCATTCAGAATATTTTTTTATTGACTGTCCGTTTATGAATTTAATAATTATTCAAGTATCAATACCAGCTCAAACATCGATTTTTTTTACTTCTAGAATTAAATAATTATGAAATTCCTATAATAAACTGGTTCTAACTAAATCACTAATTTAAAACAATTTGAAACTTCCCCAGCCAATTTTTCCTGCTGTCTTTCAAAATTAACAAAGCATCAAGCGCGCTCCGAAACTATTTCCCCTACACTAGCGATTACGCTTGCATAGGGCTCACTTCGCAAAGAGAAATGCACGGGGCTTTCGTCTGTATACACATTCTCATCACACGCAGCCGCTCACGCATCTTCGTCCTATATAGATTTTTGCCCGTAGGCACGAGTCAGAGCTAGCGTGGGGGTTAATTAACGCACGCGTTCCGGCCTCTCGCGTCCCGTAATTGGTTTCGGCCGAGCAAGCTGGGAGGTCGATTGAAAAAAAAGAGAGAAAGATCATGCGCCGTGACGATAAGCGGTGAAAAACTGACGCGCTTGAAGCGCGAGAAGAAAACTAGCTTTCGATTTGCATTTTAGCGGCGGGCTGGATGGAAGCAATTTGAGTGATTATCTGGTTTGAGGTAGAAGAGGTTTTTGGTATTGCGTAAGTTTAATTCTGAGGTAAAATTATTATGAAAAATTAATAGTGCTATTATAACAGATATACTATACGTATATATAAAGTGAATTATGTGATAAAAATAAAAGTATTTGCATAATAATAAGAATTTCTTAAAAATGTTATATATTCGTAGGAGCCGAAAGTATCAATCAAAGTCGCCGTCAGAATTGCAGCGCCTTCGCCCAATATAGCATCATTTAAAAAGCGCTCAGAGCCCGAGCGCGAATTCCCGGACGTCAGTCGAAAGAAAAATGAAAGCCTCGCCCCATCCAAGGAATCCACTATTACAACACTTCTGGCGGAAGAGCCAGGCCGAATTTTTCGAATCGCACGAATGACTGAGCGCAAGGCACGCGCCTCGCGGGCCGATAACGATAATTGCAGGGGTGTGGCCGCAGCAGCTCCACTCTCTCTTCTCTGTCTCCTCTACTCGCTTTATCTCTATGACACCGTCGTCCTCCTCTCTGCACGTCCCTTTTAATGACGTCGTCGGGCGTTGATCGAGAACGTCAGCGCAGTTTCGCGCTGGCCTCCCTCCTCTGCGGCTCGTCGAGTATATAGCCCTAGTAGATTAATGTCAGGTATGCCGAATTTCGCCCGAGTCCTGTATCCAGGCCGGGCCGGCCTGTCCCCGCACGGACAGGCGCGAGATCGTGTCTCTGCGCCCATGTGTGTTGTGAGGGAGCTGGGTATTATGTGTGCGCGATATGCACTACTCATTTGGACGTGAGCGAAATGAGTATTAAGCTTGGACTGCAATAATCGATTTTCACAGATAGCTGAATTATTGAGTAAGAGTGCGGCGTGGTTGCTGTTTTGCTGGCAGGAATTATTAAGAATTATACGTGGATTATTACCTATTTGTATTAAGTGGTAGAGAGACTGTTTAACGATATCTATCTATAATAGTATTTGTATAATCGTGTTAAATCGCATAGTTCTACGAATACTAATGTAGAGTAACAAATTCATTAATAAAAAGAAAACATTTACAATTTTATAAGATTTTGAATAAAACTATTTATCAATGAAACATCAGAAGTCTATTTATTATACTTTAATATAATAATATTAAATATCTCTTTTATTTATACGCATCTGTTTTACTCACCATTCCGTGCGCTATTTAATCCGAGTTTATTAATAAAGTATCGCGAGTGCACGTGTCCGTTCATGATTCCGCAAGTGAGAGATAGAAAATGGATTACTAAGGGGAAGTAGAGAGAAGGAGAGAGAGAGTATGCTGTTTTTGGAAATTCTCAGAGCCACGAAAATCTGGTTATAACGCCCGAACGGTCGAGCGATTTTGAGGGACTTCGAAATCCTGTTTGCGAGAGGGCTATAATGTCTTCTTGATACGTGGGATAAATAATGGAGCAGGACTTTATCGAGCTTAATAATATAAAGTTAACGTTGTTACTACGACGCAAATTCGGCTTATTTAATTAAGAAGATTGATAGATTTTCGAAAATTTTATAATACTCTTGGTCCACTTATAGAATGTCTTGTTAATATTGATTCACATTTAAATAGAGGGTATAATGTTATTACTTCGTTCTTCGTTTATTTATAATAAACAAAAACAATACTACTTAACATACTACTTAACATTTTCTTGTATCAATTTATTTATAAATAAAATGTAGTTTACTACTTTCAAATTATCAAAGCAGCTAATTAAAAAAAATTCACGATTGTCGATACCTATTCTTATCGTAAGAAAGCACCAAAACATCAAACGAAAAATTTAATAACACAAAATAAAGAGCATCGCAAACGCATGGAACACTTAATGCGCATCGCGCAAGCAGCAGACGCTAAAAAAGAAGTCAAAGTCTCTGCCATTAATTTCGAATCAGCGAGCTCGATACATTGCAAAAATTCATTAAAATCCCTGAGCTCTCTCGGGAAGGCCAAGCAATTCTCGCCGGCTTGCTCTTAAAGAAAGCAAAATATGATCATTTTGTAAGAAAAGATGAAGAACGAGCAAAATGAGTAGTAGTAAAAAGCTTCTGCGCGAGGGAGCAAAGAAGAAGTCAAAGAAGGAAAGAGAGAGAGAGAGAGAGAGAGAGAGAGAGAGAGAGAGAGAGAGAGAGAAAAAAGAGGCAAACGATTGACTGGGTGGAACAAGAACGAGAGAGCGAGAGCGTGCCTTTGAAGTCTCAAGTGGAAGGAAAGGTGGAAATAATTAAAAGCATTAAGAGGCTCCTCGAAGGCCATTAGCGGCACATTGACGCGAGCGAGCGGGCTCGAACACTCCTCCGCGTGCTGAAAAATACAAGAAGCCGGAAAATGGAGGAGAGCGTCATTATTATGTTCGCTGGAGTGGGACTAAATATCAAAGGCATTGTCGGGACGCGTGTATTGGCGGGTCGGCGAAAAGTTTTTCTTTGCGATTCTTGATTTCATGGACGACGTTTGAAACTTTGGAGAAAAGAACTTTCTGAACGTTCAGATCTTTCAGTGTTCTTGAATTTTAGTTTATGTCTGCCTTTTGTTCGTTATTTGTTCATTCATCATTGTATCATACTTTTACGTTGAGATTTATTTAATTAATTTGAATGTTTTTTTCTTTTTTGTACAAAAGGTTTATTTGTTTTATGGATGAGTAAATATGTTTAAGAATGAATGAAAGTTGAGTTTTATTTTTTGATATATTAACTGTATTAATCAAGTAATTATTCGCTCAATTTTAAATCAGAAAATGAAAGTAAATATATGTACATATTACGATGAGATAGAAATACGATTGATGTTATATTAATTAACTATAATTTGTCAAAATTTCAAAAGCAAATAAATTGATAATTGATAAAACTTTTTTTCAGATGTGGATTAAATAAACTTTCAGCAATAGAACCGTCGTTATGTATTTTTTGATTATCAAATTGGAAGTAAGGTAAGTTTAATTTTTAAATTAAAATATTATTTAAGTAGTTTAGCGTAGTTTTTCCCTGCAAAATTGGTCCAAACTTTTATAGTCCGGCAGCAAACAACAAACTTTCCGTCGTTAAAAAAAAGGCACGCAATAAAATAGCTCGCAAGCGACATAAACGTTTTCGAGGTACGCGCACGCTCGCACTTCTCTCCGGCTCTCTTGTCGAATCTCGGCGAAAAATATAATTCGCCGCGTCTCCTTTTTTCGCCTGCTCGCGCGCCAGTTTTTAGGCGGCAGCGTAATTAAACCCGTGTTCCGCTGTTTCTCCGTCTGTCCGTTTTCCTCCTCCCATCCTTTCCGTATTTTTTTTTCTTTTTCTTTTACTACCGCACAAAAAAGAGGGACGCGCGCAGCTGCGCGAATTCTTAATTTGACTGGGCGCGCGCGCGCGCACGAGATTGCAAAATATTTTCACGGCCGCGGTGGCTTGCTTTCTTGCGCCTATCGCGTACAATAGGGGGTGTGTGTGCAAGTTTCGGCGCGAGCTTTTTTACGAGCGCGAAACTGTGTAACTGCCTCGAGGTTTCGCGGGTTTACACGCTGGAACGCGTTTTACTGCAGTAGCGAGATTTTTCTTTTTCAAGGGGTGGGTTTAAATGTTTGGACGTGAATTTTACGAATGGCTACGGAGCTTGCTACGTTTTTATAACTTATTCGGCTGTGATTCTTCTTATTTTTAATTTACTTGCATTGTGTGCTTAAAGCAATATTTGAATTTATGTTGTTTAATGTTTATAAATTGAATTTTGCATCAAATAAATATACAACATCTTTTATGAGTTGTTAAAGAAACGCAGTAATGAAAAACTAGATACACACATATAACTCTTTAAAACTTTTAATGTATCAAAAATTAATATTTTTTACTATAATTATTATAAATAACACTATGATTGATAAAATTCCTGTGGTGAAATTCTTAACTGGTGTATTTAATACCGTGACATTAAGATAAAAAGGGAAACTCTCAGATTCCCTAAAGGTCTATCTGGAATTAACATGACCTTTTAAAAATGCTAAACAAATATTTAAATTAAAATGTAATGTCCTACTAAGGCAAAACCAAAGCAGTTTTCAATGCAGAATCATTTTTGAATTTAACAAGAACAACTCGCATATAACGTATTCATTAAAGCACATCTCAATCCAAACTCATTCCAGATATTCAAAAAACTCATTTCCAAATCCCCTTCTATATCCATCAACAATATATGCACGAAAATTTTGCGTAAGAGCAGCCTAATTAATTTAGCGGTTATTAGCCCGCTCAATAATAATTCTGCATGTAAATCGTTGCCTTTCTCTTCGGCTCCAGCGCCGCCTGCAAATGCTTTTATTCCGAGCCGATGCCCTTCGCCGACTCTCCTGCATTTTAGCGCCCTGCGTCATTTGTAATCCGCTTCCCGCCATCGATGTGTACCTGTGTGTGTAAGTGTGTATGCGACTATGTATGCACATGTATGTGTGAGTGTGCGTTTGTGAGGGGTGTCAACGAGCCGTCTACACCGCCAAGTATAATGCGCTTCGTTATAATAATAATAATTTAATAATAATTGCCGACGGTGCGCGAGCGCGTAGGGGAACGACGTTAAATCATTACGAGAGCTCGCCAAGCGCTTAACAGCCGTAAATATGCATTTTGCGTAGACTGAGAGCGAAGAGATGTTTAATTCGTAGGCCTTGGATATTTTCGACTTTTTTTATTGTTCTTATTTAATGTACTTAAGGTTTTGCTACTTAAAGTTTGTTTCTATTCGACATTTTAATTCTGTATTATACTTGTTTAAGAAAAAAATATACATGAATTATATTTATGTATGAAACTAATTAAGGTTTTGAGTTTAATTAATTTTAAAAAAGTATTTAATTACTAATATTTTGACCATTTTTAGAAATAGAAGGAGAAATAGCACACTTAGAAAAAAAATAATAAAAATATTATATCCCTGCCGCTTGAGAATAAGAATATTCGGTGTAACGTCCACTAAACCAACTCGTTCTTCAATCCTCAGCCCGCGTTTACTCGCCCAACATCCCAACAGTTCCAATTTCATAATCAAACCGTCTAAAATTTCGCCTCGAAATTTCGCAACTTGTCACCTCGCTCGGCAGCCCAAATTTTTCTCCCTTATTTCATCTCGCGGCTAGCGCTGCTCTGACCGGCGGGCGCCTGTCGCTCGCACATCCGGCAATTTCAGGTGTGCCAGGGCCAGGCCAAACCGCAGTTTAATTATACCGCGCCACACGCTGTCACGCGCACCAAATTGATCATGGCGTCCCTGTGCGTGTATCTACGGGGCAAATCTGGCTCTCGTCAATGTCGAGCGTTTGAGGGTTGCAGCCAAGCCTGCGTTGCGTTCGATCAAACGCAGGTGCTGGAGTGTAGGCGCGTTCGAAACTGGACGCACCGGGCGAGGCTGCGAGTTGCGCCAGGTGATAAGATTTTTGCGTTTATGGAAGGGGCTGATTTTGCGAGCGTCAAAGCGGAGCTCGCTGATGTTGGATATCCGTTGACAAGCGGAATTACGATGGTATTGTTTGTAATTTACGCTACCGTACCGTGGAAAATGGTTATTTTAATCTTTTTATAACTGTTAATTGTTTATTTATTACATGGAATTATTTTTATATAAATACAAAGCTCAGCTTTGACAGTACGTGTTTAATACACCAACATCTGGTTGCGACGTATAAATAGTCGTTCCTCGTTGAATGACCGTTTTGACTTTGACACAAAGAAAGTCCATGGCGATACGGTGTTTTGTATTCTCCCATCGTTACGCGAAGCGCGGATTAATTATTTCGATGATTGATGCAATGTCAGAGGGATTGAAACAAGTGTTCTTCTACAGATTATTGAAATAATTGATTCGAGCTGCACACGTAATAGAGGAGAGAAACAACAAATAGACTGACGTTTTGCAAAATGAGATGTTAATGAATTAATATTGAAATAACGCCATAATTTTCAATGCGCTGTTTGCTAGAATAAGGCTTTACGAAGTGAAAGACCACCTACAACCGCGACTGTATTAATTCAAAACAAATAATATGAAAGGTGAAATGTATACACAGTTTGATTTTAGCGTTGATCAATTATTCTCTGTACCTATATACTCTACAAATTTTACTAATTTAAAATCAAGGACTACTCATCCGATTTCCAGCTATTGACATATACTTGCAAAGCCCGCACAGATCACAATTTAGCTTTCAAACCACATCGAAAAACAATCTCACATTGAATATAATTCTCAACTAAAAAAAAGAGGCTCTCGTCGAATAAAAGTTTTACAAGTCGTTTCCGGTCGGAAGAAGTCAAATTACATCTCTTTGCGCGCGCGGGCGCTCTCCTCTTTCAGGCTGCAATACTTTTCGCGAACAACAAACGAGAGGAGGATACTTGAAGCAGAAATCTGATATCATCACGAAGTTTTGTAACGAAGCGGCGGCGGCGGCAGCGATGATATAGAGTGTCGAACAACACGAAAAACTTTCTCCTGCTCTTGTATCGGGCTTCGGCTTGTTGTATATAATGCACTCCGAGGAAAAAGAGCGGCGTGATTAATTTTGAGGAACGAACCGAGCGAAAGTTTTATTGGGGTTGACTTTATAATTTTCAATTTCATTCTTCTTTCTCGTTCCACACTTATGTGGTGTACATCAAGTCAAGAATACTTCGTGTTCCTCTGTATTAAAAAATGAAAATATATAAGTAAAAGAAGCTAAAGTAAAGTCACTTCTGACTTGAGCAAAAATTAAAGAAGAAGAATGAAAGAATCATAATTACTTTTTCATTCTAAACCCTCAAAATCAAAATCTCGTCATTCCATGCCGAATATTACGGATCTCAGGTTCGAAGCCAGGCAAACTTCCGCGTAGCAGCCGTCTCCCAAAGCGCGATATAATTTATAGAATACATGTACGAAGCCTCGGCAGCGCCGACGAACTCTGGGAATTTGAAAGCGACGGGCTTCGAGGCTTAGCGCGTCAGGCCGAAGGCTGGGCTTCGCGGTCCGCGCGACAATTGATTTACACGTGCGGGGCTGCTGCCGGCGCGTCTGGCTTGCCAAAGCCCTTCTTCGGCAAAATCCTTCTCCCTCATCAATCGCTCAAACGGTAATTGTTCCTCTTCGTGGGCGCGCTTAAGACTGAAGCTCTTTACTGAAACGGCTAAGTCTGCAGCCTCGTTGGGACCAGAAATTTGGAGGCTTACAAATTTTGTTTTTATTCGCTTTTGATTTCAGTGTCTGTTTAAACATTTTTGGTATGATTGATGAGTGAATAAACTATGGTATTGAAATAGTGTAGTAGACGAGATTCCATACTAAATCTACTACAACATCTTATTATACAAGTTATTTATTTATTTATTTTTTTTTTTTATCCAAAAAGCTTAATAATCGACATAGGAAAAGCCATATTTAAATAGATAAAATAAATTTTTCTGAGTAAGAGTTAGTCCTAAATTAGTTTCAAAAGCAAACAAAAATGGATTTATATCTAATTTCCGAAATAATTTGTTTTATATATGCGGATTTTAAAAAAGCAATAAAAGTATAAATTTTAGAATGTAATCTCTTCTATATTTTACTGTTATACTTTGTCCATACCAAGGCCATACCGGTTAGTCCTTTTAAAAGTCATACTAAAATTTTTTACACAGGTAAGATCGTTTATTCTTAGATTATTTGATTATAAGAATAAGAATAAGTTGATATATATGCTCTATTTATAAAATGATCTATCCATGAAAGATAAAAATATTTATAGAATACAATTCGCAGCTTAAATTTAAATATTGAAATCAATTTAGTTCAAGGAAGTAATATTTTCATACTATCATTGATATAATTCCAGTATTATCAAAGATTAAATTTAAAGCTATTAATAGTTCTACGGCAACGTTCCAATATGACACTAACGAATTTGATTTATCAGCTCGATGGATTCCTTTGAAGCATTAAATATTTAAGAACCACAGCCATAGCAGTTGCGGCTTTGTCGAAGTTTGATTGATCATCTCGACCAAGTAAAAAGTTCCATTCAACGACAGAATCGCACCTGCAACTCTTCCATCAATTGCTGCGTCAAGCGAGCCTCCATCCCGTTATTTTTTTTCTCATTTTATCAGCACTTCGCGGTATTTACCGCATACTCTGCACGCAGCAGCATCAGAGAAAAGTTTCGTCGTGTTAATAATCGATCGAGCTTTTCTACGAACGCGCGCTGCTTTAAACTTTCACGACGTGCGCTCCGGCTTATTGTTTTTCGAAAGTTAAAATTAATCGCAAAGTTAGCGTAAAATCCCTCGTTCATCATCCAGCCAAGTCCTTCGCGCGTGCTACGATGAAATCGCTGATTAGTTTACGTGGCTTTCACGAGGAGCAAACCGAAGCGATTGATCTGTCAATCTTTGATTCGTTTGTTTTCTTAATTTTATGACTTCGCAGTATTCTGTGCTTCTCATTTTTCTTTGGGTTTAAAGATATATTTTCTGTCAATGAAGCTTATATAATAAAGATTGATTCACTGTAATACAATATTGATTATTTTAAATCTTAATTTCTTTAAAAATTATATTAATTTAAAATATGGTCTTTATTAGAAAAAATTAAAAAATTTTATTAGGTAATTTATTATATCAGTAACTACTAGTTTTTAAATATTTTTAATAATGATTATATAATCAATTAAGCCGTTTTTCTTTAATGGATATGCAACACTCTGATTTTTAATATATGATTTTTCTCTACCATATTTAATTTTAAATTAATGTTAATTACTTACTTTTAATATTGAAATATTTTTTACAAACACTTTAAAATTCAATTTATACGTTAAACTTACATTCGCTGTAATATCCCTAGCATCATTCTTGTCAACAAGAAAATAGTAAGCAGGTTCACTGCCGCGTAATCGCGCTTCCACAACGAACTAGACGCAAATCCCAACCGAAAAAAAAAGAAGCTCTAAAAAGTAGAGTTCAACCGGGACGAGAATAATAGGAACAAGTGGAAGTAAAGCCAAGAAAAGTGTAAGTCTCTCCCCAGTGAGTCGACAACAACAGCACCTCGGGCGCTCACTTCTCAGGAATAAAAGCCGCATCGCGGCAGTGCCTCTTCACCTCCCGAGCGCGATTTCTCCGGCAAAATTTAGCCAGCCTCACTCCTGGCATTATGCGACTGCAACGCTTGGGCCAACTGCTGCCGGGGTGTAACAACTTGATACGAGGGCTCAAGAGCCGTATCTCCGTCTCGGGCGCGCGCTCGCTCACTCAAAAGTTATATACGCGCGCAGGCCTCTGGAGCATTCTTGAACTATAAATTAAGCGGACCGTGAAAGCAGGAGGGAGGGAGAGAGAGAGAAACTTGGAAATGGGGCTTTTTTGTACCAGCCCAATGTAAATAAGCTTCACCGCTGACCTTTTGCCTATTTCGGGTCGAAGTTAGTTTGAGGGTACCAGCGGTAAAGGATTTCTTTACTTGTGACTGTCTTTTTTCATATGCGCTTTATTTGCTTTATTTTCTTATTAAAATTCACGAAAAAAGTTTCATGTAAGTTGTAGGTTATATAAACATCGTCTTGAGATTGAGTAATTCAATTTAGAATCATCTTTGCTGTCGCATAAAAAATAGTTTTATAGAATTACACAATCCGCTTAGACGCTGTATTAGGAAATGAAATTGATCCTTATTTATTGTTCTAATATTTTTATTTTTCATTGCTTATCTTTAATATCAGTAAATTGCTCGAAATGTGGTTTCGTAAGTCTTTTATATCTCATAATTAAGTAGTGCATTTGCAGCATCGAAATTTCTACGAATGTCTAATACTTTCTTTGATGAGTACAGATAAGTAGCCCGACTGTTTGTTAATCATAAATAAGTGTCATATTCACAAAGCTAGATAATTATAAAATGAGAGCAGAAGCCGTCTCTCAGTCAGTCTGCTGTGAAAAAGTGAAATTAACTGTGTGCAGATTTAAACTCAATTTTTGAAGAATGAAGATTTTAATAATTTTATTTACACTTTTTGTCATCGGAGTAAATTCGGTAAAATAATTAATTTTTAATAAAATATTTTTTTACTGTAATCAGTTTTTTCTTTCTTTTCCTCTTATTTTAGAGAATACTTGAAGATGAACATAGACAAAAATTACGTGAAATTCGAAACGTCTGCATTGTTGAATCTAGACTGAATCCATGTACGTAATATTAATGAATATATATTTATTAAAAAGAAAAAATTTCATTTCAATTGATATAGTTTTTTCAAATGGAATTTTAGAGAAATATTAAAAAAAATTTTGTGGTTTTAATTAAATATTTTTTAGATGAAATCGGAAATGTGATACGTGCTATTCGACCTGCAGAAAAATTGGTGAATGCTTCAAAATGCATTGTACAAAAACTAATTGTAAGTAAATATTCATGTAAAATCTATCTTTCAATACAATACAGAAAAGTTTATTACAATAAATAATAATTATATCATATTTTATTTTTACGATATTTAGACATTGCGAGAAGAAGATGAAACTATTAATGAAATAATTAACCGAACTAAGCTAACTATTGGAAAGGTTAATTTACCCCAAACTATTGATGTCATTATCAACAGTTGTGAAAATTTACGTAAGAATTTTTTTCTTCAAATCTACTGATCTTAATCATAATAATATTGTAAATTTTCATTTTTAGTGGGCAAAGTCAATTGTGAAGAAATAATTAAAGTTTTAGGTCTGGTTGTCGATAATATCAGAAACAGAAATCCCCTCTTAAGAGAAGCTTAATTTTTTATATATTATAATTTATTTAATTCGAATGATAATTAAAATATAGAGCCAGGTGCTACAGTATTAAAATAATATCATCATGAAATAAGTATTTGCCCTAAACCTACCAGGAAATAAAAAAATGAACACAAAACCAATATTTTAAAATAAAAATTGTACATTTATATTCAAACGAGTTTGATATATTAACTTCAATTGCATAACATATAGTAAGATTATAAATATATAAAAATTTGTAACTTAATTATTTATATTTTAATATTTTATAATAATAAACTCTAGTAATTGAAATAATACGAAGTTTTAAAATTATTTCTCTGTTTTTCTCGGGTGTCCCCGTTAACTTATTAAACTAATATCCATTCAGTTCACACTTTACGCTTTCAATCGTCTAAATAAGAGAGACAAGTTGTTCCTGTTAATATCACACTCGGACAAATTGCGTTCAATGAAAACATGTGCTTTCCTTCATTAAATTGAATGGCAGCTTAAATTTTCACTCGTAAATCGCCAAGGCGCACTAGATCGGTATTCTTGCGTCGAATCATTACCACCTCCCTTTCTCCAAAAATGAAAAGCTCTTCTTCACCCTGCGCTGAGGCTGCGAAATTCATTTCAAGCTTAAGGTGGCTCTCGTCTCCCCTCACAGCGGAGGCCACAAAAAGCAGCAATAAACGTCAGGGCGCGGCGCGCGTGGTAATTAAAACTAAAGATCCGTGCACAAGCGGCGAAAACGAAAAACAACAGCTGGCACGTGAGAAGAAGGCCTGAAATGGAATGGAGGGGGGGGGCGTGGAGGTACGAGGATACGTAGTAAAGGGATCGAAAAATGCGAAGATGCGAATAAGGGAAAGTTAAGCAAGGGAGGAAATAAAAGCATCTGTGAAAGAAAGTAATGATAGCAAAATAGTGTGGCAAGGAAAGAAAAAAGGAATACAAAAGCACAATTGATACAATAACAAACAGGCACTTGTAGTAGTTTATAGCAATTTGATAAACCTTCTGATGTACACAATATATACAAATAGAAACGCTAGGTGTTTATTAAAATAATTGTTAATCGATAATCTATAGAGTGTTAAGATATTTTATAAAATAATATATTATGGTGAATCTATTCTGATTCTAAACAAAATCTTCTCTGGTTTAGAAATGGACTCTAAAGAGAAAAAATATTATAAATTATGTTTTTCCTCTTGTAATAAAATGCTAAAGAAAAAGAGTGAAGAAAAATATTTCTATTTATGAAAACGTATGAAATAATGCTTAAATAAAAAAGGAATGGAAACAAAAAAAAGGAAAATAAAAAATTTAATACAGTACTATTAGCGGTAATTACTGCTACTATACAAGGTAAGAATAAGCATACATCTTTGAAGCGCTCTTTCATAATAGAGAAACAAAAAAGTCATAAAAAAAATTGCATTTCCCAAAGGTAAGAAAAACAAAATGATGGACATAACTTGTTGAAATATGTAAAGTGAAACGAGAAAGAAAGAAGCAATATTTGGACTTGAAAAATAAAGAATAAGAGGAACAATAACAGCATAGTTATTATTATTAAATAAAGTAACGAAAACTTAAAACAAAAAAAAATTGTTTTTCTTAAAAGCATGTAATGTAAAATATAATCTTAAAAGTTATTAAATCTTAAACATATCAAATAATATGATTACCAAGTAATATTAAATTGGACTGGATAGTAAATAGATTTTAATAAAAGCCCAAACAATAGATAATCATTTTGAGTAAAACTAACAAATAAACTATTTAAAAAAGAATACTGCATATTCAAAAACATGAGCAAACGTAAAAAATTAAACATTTTTTAGTGGCAAAATACTAAAAGCAACTAGGAAGAAGTAGGAAAGTTGGCAACAAGAAAAACCGTTAAAGTGATGAAAAAGAAATTAGAAGGAAAAGGGGTGAAGGAGAGAAAACAATGAAGTAATTGAAACGGGAGCTAACCGAGAGAGAGGAAGTGAAAAAGGGAGAAGAGATTAGGCAACTTCGCGAGTGTTAATGGGTAAAGGGGTGATATAAAAATAAGTGGGTGCGGAGAAAGGCAGGACATTGAGATTGACCCGCTTCTCTTGCTCGAGGAAAATAAGTTCGCTTCGAGGCCAGGATTAGGGTGGAATGATCGCACAACTGCCTTTGGGGTGCGAAGGACTTGACGTTTAATTTCGGATGCTTTGATGAAATTTCTTTTACTTCGCTCCGAGCTTTGTATAAATTGAAGAACATTTATGGCGCCTTAATTAAGAAATATAAATAGCGTTGTACAAATTTCTGGACTAACTATTTAATGATCATGTTACTAATAATTTTATGAGTTTACGCAGAATAAATTTCAACCTAAAACTTAACAAAAAAATATAATTATAATAGTAATTCATTAATTAAAATAGTAGTAAATTAAAATAATTTCTGATAATTATTATTTCTTGTATACAATTAATTAACAATAAACATTCAGTATGTTGATCTATTTATGTAATCTAAATCTAATAATATCAAAGTATTAAATATTTTTAAAGTTTATAAATTCATTAAAAATTCATAATAATTTTGTATACAAATGAACTTAAAAAAAATATACAACACGCCACGCATTACTATGTTTTGCGAACTTGGAATGTTTTGTAAAAATTGCACAAAAAAAATAATAAAATAAATTATAAATTTTTACAACTTGTAATACTTTCGTATTTTAAGAGCAAAAGAGAAGTCTTCATCTTGTGTCTTAATAAAAAAAGAATAAAGGCAACTCACGCAATTCTTAGAACCCAATAGTATTCAATATCAAAGCTAATCTAATTTGGTCCGTCGTGAAATTCCTTCTTCCCTAAACCTAATAATTTTTGCTTCAAATGAGGCAGAATAAAGCAAGAAAAGCGCGAAACTCTCAGATTTCTCGCGTAGGGCTCGGGGGACAAACCGTCAGCATCTTCAAAGGCGCGTGGGCGAGAGAGGCGACAATATGGAACGGAGGGGGGGGGGGCGCAAATTTATGTGCGTCGAGGACCGACTGGTCCTGTGACCTCCCCTTAGAGTTCCTTCGCCTCTGAAAGGAAACTTTGGAAACATAAAATAACTTTGCCTTTCCGCCTTTTCTCTCGCCGCGTTGAGTTAGCGAGCACGACCTTCCCTCGGTGCCTCTTTGTCTTTTCTCGCCTTTCCACCGAGTCTTGTTCGTGTCTCTTCTTACTTTTTGGTAGAAAAGTAAGCGCTCTCCTTGGCTAATATTGTATGTATCTGTAGTTTAGACTTTCGCTTTAATGTGAGTTGAATTTTGATAAGGTTAAATATTACTGCCTCGATGTTGTTTTGTCTGAGGTATATGCATCAGTTTTTACTCTTGTAAGTATAAGACTTTTAATAAAGTGTCGAAACTAATTTGTTATTGGTTTTTGATGTACGCTGATAAAAATCAGACGCACATGAAATATAACATTTAAAATCTTGACAACAGAGTTATTCCCATTTGTGCAAACATGAACTGGTATTAATTTTCGAAAATTCTAAGATCATTATTCGAATTTTATTATATCATACATATAAATATTTAATGGGGATGTGAAAAGCAATCGGATTTAAAGGTTTAATGAAATCACCTAAATAGTCTTTAGATATAAATAAAATGTTACGAGGTACTTAAAATACTTCTCCAAAGTCCAAAGCAGCCACTTACACTTCCGCATCAATCTCATGAATAGCATTTCAAGATAGACTTCGATAACAGATAAAAGCGAGGAAAGAAAAAAAAAGAAAACAGTGAACATATTTTCCTCTCACACTCCCCAAAATCTATTCGAAAACAAAAGAAAAAGGCGGTGAAATCGTTTAGCGTGTAGAGGCTAATAACATAAAAAATTCCGCGAGTGTACGTACCATTCCTCATATTCCGTTCTTCGTCTTTATTTTTTCTTTCCCCTCTTATATCCTTTATTTTTCTTGCACATTCCTTCCTTTATGATTTCTCCTCTCTCTCTCTCTCTCTCTCTCTTCTCCGCCTTCAAAGATTAAGAAAAGTCATGCACCACTTGTCAGCGTCCAACCTAACTCGGACCAATTTCTCTATAATCTGAAAGCGTGTTTAAGTACACATCACGAGTTTTTTCACTTCACAAAGGATGTACACGGTGGGTGCTTTTCTCAAGTGTCGTGTGAGTAAGAGGCGACTGTTAGAAGAAGGACTCTTGTTTCTTTTAAACTAAAAGACGTGTTTCTGTGCGTATTTGAATGCTGATGAGAATCTCCATTATGGTTCGAGTGCGATTTGTTTGTTGGTGATTGGAAATAAAAAACAAAAGATATACTACAGCTGGATGAGTAGATGCGCTCAACATTTTATATTACTATTTTTTTAAATAATTATTTTTTATATTTAGTTCTAGAAGAATTTCATCAGTACTCATCAATACTTACATTAATCGTTATCACTTACAATCAATTATCCCTCGTGAAAAAAATTTTATACATCATTGAGGAATATGCGTTCTGATCTTAATAAAACAATAAACGTTTCTCCCAGCAATATTTTTATTCAAATTAAGTGTAAGAGACGGGCCACACTAAACTAATGAAAGAGCTTCTGCGCGAGAGCTTTAATCTGCATGTGGCCGATCGCTCGTCGGGCTTTGCCCTCCATTGAATATTTAAGACGAAGAGCAGGCACGCTGCTGCTCTTCTTCTGGTTTTCATATGCAAATGGGATGGAAAGAGCCTCGGTATTTTCGGATAAAGCTCCGGACGAGCCGGTACCTTCGCGCATTCTCCCCACTCGCGAACACCTAGAATTTTTTATTCTCACAAGCTCGCCTGCAACCCTCTTTAGCCCGAGCTTGGAGCATTTTTCGACGAGATGCGAAATAGCCCGGACGGCCTGAAGTGAAACGAACGTAGTAACATGCGTTTTTATCATGGTAATTATTGTTTAATAAATCGAAAATTAATGATGAAACATAATGAAAGTGACATACATTTACTTCAATGGAAACTGTAAACTCAGCTTTTTTTAAACATTGTTATCATTTTCAAATCAATATTTAATTGGCATTAAAAAATTATTATGGTAAATTAAAATTGCATCAATAATAATTTTTTTCAAATGAATATAGTTTTTTTATTCGACGCTTCGAATACGTATTGTCTTATCGATCATGGACATTATCTACTTCGAGGTGACTCTATTCGATTATGCGAAAAACTTTTCAGACGGGTTATGTATGAAGTTTTGCGGGCGACATTGTATTTGTTGCCGTAAAAAGTTCGACCGCTATTTTCTTAACTTTTCTTGGGAAGGTAAATGTTTTTATGATTTAAAGGTCTGGACGATTTAAGGTATTGCTCTACTTTGGTTGGCTTTACTTCAAGACAAGATTTATCGGTATTCGTAACTACATGCTTCATATTTATTATTAAATAGTTTAAGAATTGTTTTTAAAGGACAGAATAAAATTTTATTTTAATCTTAATATTATTTTTTCACAAATGCCATAAAAAATATCAAATTCCTTCTCTAACTACCTCGTTTTGAGAAACAGCGAAAAAAGCAATAACATCGCAATCTTTGAATTAAGCGCACTCCTCTGCAAATCTAAATTCTCATTTCAAAGCCGAAAGTATAAAAAATAAACTCGTAACCTCAGCTCCTCGTTGCAAAGCAATAAAAGACAGTAATTGAAAGAATCCCTCTTTGGTCTGTGCCCAAGCGCACCAACAATAATCATCGGATTCCGCAGCATAATTTCCCGTCGCTTCAAGTTTATCTTCCCTCCCTTTCTTCTTCTCTGTCACTCGAAAGGTTAATTTAGTCTTTAACGCAAGATAAAAATACGAGAAAGCGCAAGCGCGCGCGGGATACAGAGGAAGAGAGAGAGTGAGAGAGGGAAAGAGAGAGAGAGAGAGAGAGAGAGAGAGGAGAGAGAGAGAGAGAGAGAGAACTGTTTACGCCCGGAAAAAAGAGGCAAATATAAATTTTTGTAAAGTTGATGCTCAAAGGAGAGAGCGAATATATAAGAGAAGGAGGAGAAAGGAACTCTCATCAACGTTCAGCGCGCCGGAAGAGAATTTGCGCTACCCCCGAGGCGAGCTTTCTCTCTCCCTTTCTCTCTTTCTCCCGCTTTCTCTCTCTCTCTCCCTCTCTATCTCTATCTCTTGCGTTCTCTCTTGCCAACGGAAACTTATTAAATATTCCCGGCGCATTTCATTTCATTATGCCTTGCCCGTGTATGGAGCGCTCTGCGAGCTCTCGCATTCTTCGGAAGCCTGTTAAAAAGGGATTTTATGCGCGCTCCAGGTCGCGCAAGCCGAGCTGCTCGAAACCTTATACTCTACTCCTGAAACGCCTCTAGTTTTTCTTTCACGCTTTTTGCTTTTCGCGCCCGTGCTCTGATTTTTCTCCTTATCTTTGAAGAGCTTCTACATGCTGTTGTGGCTTTTTCGATGACTTCTTTAGTACACAGCTTTTTTTTTCCTCTTTAAAAAGACAATAAAAAACAAACGTAAACATTAAATTGCATTTTGATGGACATTTATTCTTGTTTTCCTATGCATTTAAATATAAAATTTCAAAATTACATTTCGTTTATTAACATTGGAATTCTTTTTGTAAATATATTTCAAAAAGTCCTTTTAATTGCCATAAATGTTTCAATTTAACGCTGTTGTATTTTTAATTAAACCTTTTTCATTCAAAAAGATATTTTTGGTAATACATGCTCCCTCCGTAAAGTCGCCAGGGGCTTTTTAACTTTTAATTTTATATAGTGTACTATTTTACACTGGTTAATTTTGTTTCTTTTCTTTTTCTCTTTGCCTTTATATTCAATTTGTCTTTTACCGAAACAAAATTGAAAAATGTTATTTTTATAAATAAATGTAATAAAATTTGTAATGCTACCTTAGAATATGAATATAAGTTTATTTAAAATTTTACCAAAAGTATGATTATATTTAACATAAAACTAGACTAAAATGAAGGTCCAAACATGTTATTACACTCAAAAGAAAGTGGACGATTAATGCTCACACTTTTCACGCAATTAATTTCCCTGTTTTTTAGAATTTTCCTTTCCTATAGCCTCATGCCTCGGCCAATTACAACTGATTTGTCATCTGTATCATATTTTGCTTTTATAAACATAGAGTTTAAGTAACAAGTAATTCATAAAAATTTGCTATTTTTAAATAACTTTTTTTACGTATTCTCTTCGAAAAATAAAAATTGTAATCAGAATAGTTTTAACAACGTTCATATTTAAACTTTGTTCATTCGAACTTTAATAAAAGAATTGATACTCAAAATAAAAATAATACTAAAAACTTATTAGGTTTTTTAAGAACAGAAGAGAGAGAGAGAGAGAGAGAGAGAGAGAGAGAGAAAATAGGAAAAAAGAAAAAAGCTCGAAAAAGCTTGCTCCCTTCTATTATTCTTACAGGCATACGTACCCTTAAACAAGGTAAGGAACTTTCAGTCGGAACGTGCAGCATAACTGTACGGCTGTGCGCGTGCGCGTCTCAAACTTCTGTCAGGCGTGCGGCAAATTTCCCGTGGAATAAGAGTCTCTCTACCTCTATATATACTTTTTATTTTTCCGTCGCTCGCTCGCTCACTCCCGCGATGTTAATAAGTCAGCGTCAGGCACACTACATGTAAATTTCTTAAAGGGCCGCTTACGCGCTCGCTCCCTTTTTCTCCCTTATTTTTATACGTGTGTATATATAATCCTGAGCGTATATACCTGCCGCGAAAATGGATGTAGTAATGAGGGTAGGCCAGGAGAGCAAAAGCTTGTAAGAAGTTTGGGGTGCGCGCACGTATATGTACGAGTGCGTACACGCTCTGTCTTAGATGCCTTTTGCGTAGCGCCGCCAGGTTCCTGATTATATGAGCTGGAATGGAAAAATGATGCTGAACGCGATGAATGGTATATTTTCATCCGCAGAGGCAAAATTGTACTTTTAGGTCAGCTGAAATAAAAATGAAGATATTCTGGGAGAGAAAATGTTTTTGCTGTACTATATCACTTCTCTCTTTCACTCTTCAAGGAAGAAAAATTGCCGTTGAGTTACTCGACATTTATCACAGACTTTTTGGGAATTTACTTTTTTTATTAACTGGAACGTTTTTGTCATCTTAAACGTAATTCGTTTATAAAAAAAATTGGAAAGTGATAATATTTGATATTTTTGAAATATATTTTATTCTGGACCCATGAAAGTAAATTATCTTATAATTTTCTACAACAAATTAAGCTTTTCAAATCCTTATACTACTTTTATTAAATTGTATTAACATTTTAGGTTTATAATACTCGCTGAGGAAAATCAATCAATTTACCTTTCTCAATCATTTTTCAGATTTGTGATAAGAATTGATTTTCTCTAAAAACTATCTATATGATCAAAAAAAAGAATAAATTTTGCGCATTTCTTGACAACAACAGCAACGATCAAGGTTAAACTTAAAAAACTCATTAGTAACTAGTAATTAATCAAAATTAACAATCTTCTATAATTCAGTAACTACTTTAGTAAACAAAAAGTAAAAGACTCAGAACTAGCGAGCAAAACAATAACCATTTCCGCCAAGTCTATACAACAGATTCTCATTCAGATTTCCTTCATACACCGCAACCCGTTGAACTACGGACTTGTCCTCGTAAAATCGGTGCCGGCGCTTGGTGCGCACACGTGTCCTTAATGAAAGCTGCGGTGGACTTAATTAAAGGGGAAGAGAGTGGGACCATCGGCCGATCGTAACGCCGACTTATCACGTAGAAGTCAGAGAGAACGAGCCGCGGACGAACTCTCAAGGTTCTAGTCGACCGAGGAGTTCGGGATAACAGTTGGGAGAACCAAAAATCGTTTCGAATGGTCTTTGAAACTAGATGAGATTTGGGTAAGTAAAGAGCCGATGATTGCATATTCAAAATGAGAAATTTATGGTTGTTATGTGATCATTTAGCAAAGGAAGAAGTAAAAAATGATAAAAGTGATTTATTCAGTTTGTTATTAACTATAAATAATTCATGATTTTTTTTCAAAATTTAAAATTAATAATTAATCTTTTTGTCTATTTTATGTTGTAATGCATCCACTGAACAACACAAGAAATAAATCATAATGTTGTTGAGAAAAATATTTGAAAATTGAGGGATCCAATTTTATTTTCTATGATTTATTCATTCTATTTATATTTCCAAATTTGAAATTTCATATTCCAAGTTTGATACAGATATATAACATATAAAAACGACTATTCTATAGAAAATTACTAATAAGCCTACTAGTCATTCTATCTAGCAAGTACACACGATTCCCTCTTTTGCATCATGGATACGCTTTTACTTGTTTCCAAGATATCCTCAAATGAAATGGAGTTGGTGTGTTCGTCGATTCATATTGGCCAATATTTGATTGCGGACATTTTCAATCAATCCCCAATGTTTGCACAATAGCTCGTTTTCCAATATGCTTCGATTTAGCCAATGCTTCTAGAACTGCATACACAATCCATTCGTGGTACGTTACTAAATCGTTTGCTGTATCTTTTCGCTCTATGAATATTTGATCAAGTGTTAATAAAAGATTTTTAAGTGTATATGACTGAGAGGTAGTCAAGTGGTCATAAATCAAAAAACTTCACTTCAATTCCTAGCCAGATTTATTATGTAAAAAATATCTGAAAATGATTTGAGTTTTATTTTAACTTATTATGCTTGATTGAATTTTAATTTCTGTTTAGTTAAGAAAAATAGCACATACGGGGATAAATTCTAACTATTTAGCCATTATTTTCCGCGCCTTTGTTTGTTCTATCAATATGCGATGTAGCCCTTGGTGTGAGTAGTGAGTTTATCCTCACCTTTGACCTCGAGAAAATTTTCCGCCAGACTAGCTAATAGTATGACGTCCACAGCAATTATACAAAAAAATCCATTCTTAGTATTAAAGCAATAATTAAAGAATAATTATTGTCATGCCTTTGGAGACGAATTTAATTTCAGAGCTACAAATTGTTTATTAATATCAGAATTTTTTAGAATCTTTACTTAAATTAAATGTATAAAAAGACAATATTAATAAATAAAGATTCATTGTACATTTTATAACATATTTTTATAAAGATAACAATATTGTAAATTATGTTTAAAGCTGCAGTTCAAAATCTGTTTTCGAACTAAA
The DNA here is from genome assembly GCA_030522685.1 of Eupelmus azureus. Taxonomy (NCBI): domain Eukaryota; kingdom Metazoa; phylum Arthropoda; class Insecta; order Hymenoptera; family Eupelmidae; genus Eupelmus; species Eupelmus azureus. The sequence goes on along the minus strand of JAPYZA010000180.1, from coordinate 8,047 downwards.
GTTAAAATTCTGTGATATAATATTTATTGACAGCAGAGTTGACCTAAATAAATTTTGGAATAAATTAGTATTAATAAATAGTTTATTATAAGAAATTTATTAGTAAATTTAATCTATTTTTTAAGTTAACTTAGCAGTAAAAGTTTGTAGGAATATTTAATTTTATTATCTTTACATTATCCTTCATAAACTACTCTATATAATTAGCTTTTTATTGCATTAGCGAAAGTATGTTAAAAATTAATTCGTTAGTTTACTCTCAAAATTACTGGAGATAACTAAAATTAATAGAGTCGTAATTTTATGCAGTGCAAAACATGGAAAACTAAAATTAGCAAATGTAATTTCTTACATCAAAATAAAAGTCAAAATATCTTTTTAACATTATAATGATTCATAAAAAAAAATTCCGTAAAACCATGAATGAAAAACAAGTCTTGTTCATAAAGAGAAATTCTGCAGAAGAAATTCAAAAAGACCGAAACGAAAACCGTACCTGCCAAAGGCAGACTAAAAAGAACGAATCTGCAAAGACAATACGTGTTCGCGGGCGTTTCGTCACTAGCGCATCCTCTCATTGTAGGTGCAGACCGAGGGCTAAAAAGAGAAACAGAAAAAAAGCACCGCTGGCGACTGAAGCGTTAATTTTAATGAAGACTTACAAGCATTTTTGTGAACGCGCCGCGTTTACGTTACTGCTGTTGTGTTACATCTTGCGCGCCGTCGTATTAATTAAAACTCCGAGGCGCGCACGCTCAAAGGAAATAAAAATACGGTGCGCACGAGAAGGAAACATCGTCAGTGGCAAATGCGAATGCCGTATAAAGCCTTGAACTCCTGCACATAGATTCGAAGGAAAGCGAACTCCAGATGACGGCAAAAAAGTTGGGAGAAAGAGCGGGATAATAAAAATATTTTATCAACTGCTAAGATGCATTGATATTGCAGTAATTTATGGTAATTAGTTGGAAACTAATTACATAATATATATACATAAATGATTCACTTTTTCAAATTAGCTTTTAAACTCATTTTCTTACAAATCAGTTTTTTCACGATGTACACTTAATCGCGCTTACAAAAATGCACAAAACAAACAACTCTCAAAGCCTAAAATTTTCAACAGACGTAATCAAAATGACACTTTTTATCTCTAAAAACCATTGCCTGCAACTCCAATGAACGCCTCACTACAAAATCATGAGCGCTCCGTCGGCCGTTCCTTGGAAACGTTTTTCCCAACAAAAAGTAGAGAAGCGCGCGATCCTGCCCATGAATAATTTCCGACGCAATACCGTCCACTGTTCGCGCGCTTGGCCCGCTCGCCGGCATTATCAATCATTTCGGCCTCGGCGCCCTCCTTCTGCTCTTTTTCGCACACGGCGGCAGCGGCCCTTTGAATAAGTAATTGCAATCGGATGAAAACTGTCGTGTCGCGGGATTAACGCCTCGCACTCGCCTCGCAGTGTCGCCTGGGGCTTTGTACTAGAGCGCGAAGGGACGAAAGAGCGGTGAGGTGTGGCTCGTTTGCTCGATGTTTGTCGTTGTAACTTGCTGGAAGGAAACAGTGGCTGGTTCTTTTTTATAAGTTGTTTGTTGGTTGATTGAAAAAAGTGTTTCTTTGTGAATAGTTTGGGTGGTGTGTGAAGTTTTCGAGTTTCTCGGAGTATTTTGTGGCTGTTGTTAGAGATTTTCGTTGTTATTATGGTTAAGCAAAGTTTTTTCGAAAATTACAAAGATGTTTTATTATTTAAAGTGGAGTAAGCATTTACTACTTACAACATGGAATTGTGAGAGATTCTGACAAGAAGACAATCGTACGCTTACCTGTAACAAATTATTTAATAAATAAATAAAAATATAATTTTATTAAATAATAATTAAATTTTTTTATCAATAAAATTTTGAAAAACTATATTGATCAATCTTAACGATAAATGCTAAACAAATTAGAATAATCTGATAAAGTACAAAATTTTCTTTTACAAAAAGAACTTTCTTGAATGACCCAATTTCTATACCAAATTACAAGGAAATACGAAGATGTAAAACGCATTACCTTAACAAGATAAAGGTAGTTAGTTGGATAGGATACACGTTGGGTCAGACGAGAAATATACACTCTTTAAAGTAAAATCTCGTTTCTTTCATCGTAAGCGAATAACTATTAAAAACGCAATTTCCTCTTATTAACTAAAGACAAACGAAAATTATTGAAACCCCGATAGATCCGAACAACGTTGCCAAGTCGAAAAAAACTGTAAAAGCTGCAAGCGCCGGGGTAATAGAGAAGCAAAGAGAGAGAGAGAGAGAGAGAGAGCCAGCCTAACAAAGTGAGCAGAGCGGAAAGACGCGAAACCCAAAGAGACAAAGAGACGCGAGAGACTGTGACGAAAAGATGAAGGGAGCGCTGGGAGCGGTCCTTTTAATAACGGATCCATGTACCCAGCCCATCAGCGCCAGTAGCGCATCAGAGAGAAAGAGAAGAGCTCGCTCTTTATCTTTCTCTCTTTCTCTCTCTCTCTCTCTCGTCCCGAGCGCAGTGTGCTTTCTTAAGACGCCGCCGCCCGCGTAAAGTGCCTGCCGGCAATATCTTCCGATTACGGGCTAAGTAAAGCCTCGTCTCTCCCTCTGGCTTTGTACGTCTCTCCACAGCTTCGTATATATATCTCTCTGCGGCGCGGTTCTTACCTATGACGCTTTATGCATACGCGCGAGTCTGTATGTGTGACCTCGGTCAAAATTGCAACATCGGGAGAGTCGAAGGCGGGATTACGCGTATATATACCGGGTGCTTAATGAGACGTGAAACGGGTTATGTGGATGCGCGGAGGCTGGAGAGCGGAGGTGCTGAAGACGGAGAGATTAACGGCTGCGGTTATGCTCGCGCAGCTATGAACGATTCGCGCTGGTGAAGCTTTACTAAAGTCATCGGCTGATTGTCGCATTGATAATAACGGTGGTAATGAATATAGCTTGATTTTTAAGTGTTGTTAGGATTTTTAGCGAATTGCTGATTTAGTATTTACACGTTGTGAAAATTGATGTTTCATTGAATAACTAATGCGGTATTAATCTTGTCAGAAAAACAGACAGTGTAACATGTATTAATAGTACATAAGAATATGTTAAATTATTTTTTGCTTTGAATTTTACCTTATTTCAATGTTTTGTGTCTTTTCCCTCTTCCTTTATCTTTTTTTTCTTTGCTACTGTCTCTTTTCTTCGTACCAATGAACACTACTCCGGCTAAGAGTATTTTTGTGTCAACCTTTGAACTTTTTAGCTAAGATCTATATAGAGCTCTGGCCCTTTATTTTGGTTTCTCGCTAAGTGAACTGTAACTGTTACTTAAAGTCGAGAGTGAAAACTGTGGGTGACCCTACCGTTAATTTTCTCTTCGCGATAAAGAACTACAGAGATAAAGGAACCATTTACATTTAGAGTCCTCGTAGACTCTAATTTAAAAGGGTAAATTTCTCGTTTCTTCTAGATACAAGAACAAGTAAATTTTCTGGGTAAAATGGTATTTATTATTTTTCCAAACTATCTATAAATTAAGCATGAACTAATCAAAGGAATCAACAAAAAATTTTTTACAAATTAAATACTTCAGTAATACAAACAGATTAATCAAAATTAATCGTAACTCGAATCCACTCATAAAAACTCTAAAACGCTCATTCTCTCCAGCGGCCTTACACCGATCCCAAAATATTCTTTACCGGAGTGTAATACAGTCCCAGGCCAAATGTTTAACGCCGGACACGGAAATATTTCGTCCCGGCAGCGACAGAGCTAATTACGTTTTAATGCACCCAAGGGTGCAAGAACTATTAGGCGCTCAGTAGTTGGACCGCAACGGAGAGAAGGACGCTTATCCCCTGGTCCTTACAAACGCGGCCGCGCGACGCCTCGGTGATTTATTCTAATTAAATAAAGTGCGAGCGTCCATTAATAAGCGCTCGACGGCGACGCGTTCCGGTCCCTGATGCTCTTTGATTTAGGAACAGTCGATGAGGGAGTATGTGGGTTATGCGTTTCTTTTGCGCAGGTGTTATAAGAGTCATGGTTTGTTGATCGTGCGAATTATGGTTGTGGTGAAAAGATGGTAATTTATGTTGGAGATGATTATTGGCTGAGGAAAGTAATTGAAATTTTTAAAGATTTATGCAGTTGCTGGTTATGTAATAAGTATGGTTAATATGACATTCTAATCTTAGAAGTTTTGATTTATATGAGAATATTCAATTGCGATAAATGTTTCATATTAGACATTTTATTGACTCTAAGAAATAATTTAACTAGAATATTTGTTGATAATTATTTAATAGTACCCAATAAGGCATTTAATAACTGATGATATTTACATATTACAGCGTAGGTATTAATAAGGGCACATTCAATATTCAGCTATTTACCATGTCCTTTTAGAGCACTAAAAGGGCGTAGTAAATAGCTTAACCTGCGGAGTTAATTATTAATTTCTCCTAAATTATTAGCATCCGGCAAACGATTTACCACACTGGACGCTAAATCAAAACATTTCACGTCACTTTTACAAATACCTACTGCTACATCATACCCTTATTTCTTCATTATAAACTATTTCCAAACCCAACCATCACCAGCCTTAAATCGACCTTCTCATTACACTCACGTAAAAAAAAGAAGGACGGACTCCTCCGACCTCGCCGCTCTATAAGCAACCAGCCATCAGAGCGAAAGAAAAAAAAGCGAAGAATCGAGATAAAGACGGCAGCGGCAAAAAAAACGTGGGCGTGGAGCACAGAGCAGAGGAGGGCCTTAATGGCGCTTATTACTCCTCGGCGGCCGAGCCATTGCGCGCGCATCCCTTTCTATATTTTTCGTCCGCGGGGAAATCAAGTACGCGCGCGCGCGGCGCGCATAATTAGTTACGCTTGTGCCGCACTACTACTTACAGGCTCTCCCAGTCGTCCGATCAACGTGACGAAGCACTACTCCCCGTGAACTCAAGATATTGCTCTTCGTGACGATGCCAGCGAGCGCGAGGAATTGGAATTGGGAAGTTGGAACTGTCTTTGTTGTAGCGTCGTGGTTGGGTTTGGGGATTGGCTCGTTTGAATTGGGGATGTATTGTGGTTGAGGGTGCTTTAAATGGAGAGAAGTTATCAGTTTTTTAATTGTATATTTCATATTGTAAGTATATACTCATCTCATAAATTAGTTGAACTGTATTTTTTAAATTAGTTTTTCAGTAGGGCAATGCTTTTTTCTTTATGTGTAATGGAGATATTATTTAAAAAGGATGTATTTTTAATTCTTTATCCTTCAGGTGTGAAACTTAATATCTCGTGCCTGTTTAACGGGTGCAAAATAGTATAAATTCCAGCACTAGAGCGCGAAGTTTGCGCATGCGTACGAGTGTAACTTTACGAGTTTTAGATACGCTTTTGGCTGGAAGGTAATATTTCTCCCTTGCAAGACTGCACGAGGAATCAACTTTCCTACTCTACAGAAAGTCAAAAAATAATGTATTTACCGCACATATGTGTAAGCGCTAAAGGAATTTATATTACTCATGTAAATTTGACAATTCAGTAAACTTATACAACCATCCCAGAAACCCCTAATTTGCGTTCTTAAAAAGTAACTTTCAATTATAAAATTAAAAAATTAATTTAAACAACAAAGCCATAATAATCTTAAACAGCCTTCCATTCTCCAAACGAAAACTGCATTACAACGACTCTACTTCACATTCTAAAAGCCTACCTAAACACACACAAGCCCCGCTATATTCCAGTACAGAACCCAAGCCTCAGCAATACACAGTCCCGGACTCCTATTCGCAGCAGGTGGAAAAAGTACGCTTACCCTCCTACCTCTCTCGCAGCATCCCAGAGGAGCCCTCCTCGATTGCCCGGCGCCCCGGCAATTATACGTTCGAGCGGCTATCTCGCTGCGCACCGACGCGCGCGGCCTAATGCCATGGGATGGCTCCCCGTGCGCGCGCAGTCGGCGAAATATTGTTATTTATGGGGCTGCGTGTATAGTGCGAGCCTTGGATGCTGCGAGGCTGCTGGTCCGAATGGGACTACAGCGTGTGCCTTTGATTCTAGGGTAGCGTCTTGGGAGGCTCGTAGATATAGAGTTAGCAGTTTAAGGTTTCGAGTTTTAGGGCGGGAGGGAAGGCGCGGGCTTTGCTGGAGTCGGATTACGCGATGAAGTGTACGATGAAATAGCTGAGAAAGTATTTAGTTTATTATTATAAGCAACGAAGAAATGCATAATTTATTAATAAGGTCTTTAAAGTTCACGCACAGATAACGATAACGCTAACATTGCGCAATTTTTGTTCTCTTTCTCAAAGAAAAAGCTTTTCCTACCAGTTCCAGCTAACTAGCCCTAGAAAAACACTGTGACTCCTCACGAATATCTGCACGATAGCTGACGCCGACTATAAGAAAGAAAATAGCGTTCGACATTTAGCTTGTCAAACCGATATACTCCAGGAGAGTCTAGATAGATTCTACGCTCCTCAGCGCGCAGTTCGACGAACGGTCGAAGCGATCATTTTCTTTAATTATGCAGCGCCAAGGGAGGAAAGAGCCAGCTATACACACGGCACCTGCGCTCGCGCGCGAGCTCGAAATAGATTGCCGCGGTCGATATTGTACTGAGCACGAGCGCGACTATGTAAGAACGCTTGTATGGAGAGACACGATGCCGCCCGTCCGTGGATGAGATATTGTGATATGAGCGACAAGAGAAAGAAAGAATGAGTGTGGCTTGTAAGGGAAGGAGTGGTTTTTGTTTGGGTAAGTTTTAGCATGGTGGAATTGAAGGTTTAATGTTTTTTATGAGTAGTTATGATTATCGTTCGTTAATATAGAATGTTTTGGGAGAGGGTAAACTTTTGTATTATAGCTGTAGTTTTATTGATTTTAATGAGTATAAGAGCTTTAGAGTTGTATTTGAATAATTGTAGAAAACTTTATGTAAATTAACTTATCAATATAACCTAAGCTTTAGAAGTACAAGTAGTGTATAAACTATCTTATTATATATTGTAAAAATATTTGCAGTTTTAAATCAAGGAATACATTGCTTTATATAGTTAATAAAATTATATTATTTGAAAAAATTTAATACTATAAATCTTAAAGTTTTCCGCGCTTCACAAGAGCCTTTCCTTCATCGCAATAATATAAAATAGATACCATTTTTCAACTCAACAAACAAAAGGGTGAAACCAATGCAAATATCCTAGGAAAATATTCGAAAAATAACAGGTGCTTGTATTGCACATCTCGCAAGAACAGCGCAAAATGAATTCTCGATGTATATTTTTAACGTACAAGCAGAAAGCACAGCGTTCTTATATATCTTTCGATTAAATCTGAATATCCCGATCTTTGTCGATAAATAAATCCACGGACAAGCGCATATCGAAAGCAAACAATCACGGCTGAGAAGATCGCCAGTTTTCCACTATTCTCGCCGTAGGTAAAGTAAAAAAATACTTGTCTCAATATAACGTGCGTGTCACGAAGGTTGTTGTTTTTGTCGTTCGACACTTGAGATGTGAAAAATAAATCGAATCAAATAAATATGAAAAATGTGATATTTTTTAAATTCTATTATGTATAGCGTCCTCTTTTAACCAAATGTCCTTCTCATTTTTAAAGTAAAAATAAAAAGATGGAATTAAACGTTATAATCTATGTAATAAAAAAGAGTCAGACTATGAAGAATTAATTTTGATATACCTTTGCAGTTCTTTCACAGAAATAGTGCAGCAAAAGTAATAGTTAAATCCTTTTATCAATAATTGCAGCATATTCATTTTTCAAATATTTCAGCAAACAACGTATACTTAAATCAATATAAAACTTAGCAAAGATATCGTTTCAACTCTGTTCAAACAAATCCTACTATTTACAAAACAAACAACGGCGAAACTAAAATAACGAAAAAAAGTACTCGTTACACGGTCGATATTTCGTCGCGCAACGTTTTTCCTCTCTCTCTCTCTCTCTCTCTCTCTCTCTCTCTCTCTCTC
>JAPYZA010000179.1:0-35045 GCA_030522685.1 Eupelmus azureus | reverse complement strand
CTAGATGATTGTGTTTATTGGTTTTTTTTTGTGATGGGTGTGATCTGGATTGTGTATTTTCTGACGAGATGTTTTTGTTTTCTGTTTCAGGTGAGTTTTGTGATCATAGCGTTGCAATGATGGATTCGTATTACTGTAAGTAATCGTAAAAGTTTGAGATAGCATAAGTAAACAGGCGTTAAAATATAGATCTGTATTAAGGACCGATAAAATTGTACAACAAAATATAGGTTTGCATATCGATGTGCATAATAATAACTTCTGACCTCGGTTTTTTCCTGACATCATATAGCTATAAAAGTTTATTTTTTCTATATAAATATAATGAATTAAATGAAAAAGATGAAAATTTAATATCTTCAAAATAAAAATGGCGGGATAACCGTTACGTTTATCGGCGCTCTCATAGATCAAAATAGGTTATTTAATAGATTTTACGAGGACTTAAAATTATATCGTGTAGATTAAAGCTCACCTCACCGCGAGAAATTTCTTTTTTATCACGACCCATTGTATCGACTTTTAATTTAGAAAACACGTCACGATAAGAATCCCATCAGAGACTTTATTATTTATCTTTCTCAAAGAAACTCAGACATCACGGCAAACGCGATCATTACGCTCAATTTACATCGTTCTCAAAAAGTATCAACCCGCCAAGATAAAAAAATATCGATCCCGTCAATTTTTACAACCTCTTTTCCTCTCTCTTACCCTCCACCAAATTCCCTTTATCCAAACAACCTCGGAATATGCCATCATCAGTGTATCACTCACCGCGACGGAGCCACCCTCCAATCAATATAGACACTCCCCCCTCCGTGAGGCCTCCTGCGGCTCTGTTTAGCCGCTGTCACCGCGTCGGGAAAAAAGGCTTTTAAGCCGCCGGAATCCGGCGTGTTCCGTCAATATTTGCCCCGTGCGATCGCTCGCTTTACGACCAATCGATCGGATGGGCCGCATCCACTTGGCCACCCCTTCGGCTGCATTTGCGTAACATGATGAAGAGAGCTAGCGGCGCGATTTGTAGATGCGACACGCGGTCGCGTAACGTGTACGTAAGAGCGGCTGGCGCGTTTGCTGGAGTGTAGTGGATCTGTATAAGTAGGGTCGGTCGTAGCTGAGCGCGTTTTCTTTTTATGGTAGCTGTGAGATTTTACTTTTTCTTGTCTACGTGGGTGTATGTGTCGAGCAGGGATGTTATTACTGGACCGCCATGTGTGTTTCTTTTGAGGCGTGTTTACGAGTTTTGCGTACGTTAGGTGAATACGAGTTGTGAAATGGCGAGGGGCTGCGGACTCGTGAAATGAGTGTTTTTAATATTTCGACTTGTTTGGGTAGCCGAGATGAAAATAACGGTGATATTTTAGATGACGGTGAGGATTGCTAGAATCTTAGTTAGTTTGATGAAAGTTTATTTTGAAAAATATGTATTTGAAATTAAAGTAATTTGATTTTGTCTTAATATTATGTCACATTTTCAAAAGTATTGTAAGCATTTAATTTCCTTATATTACAATGATTATAGTCATTACTTACCACTAATACCTTAAATACACAGAGCTCTTTGTTGATGTCTTTTATTAGCATTTTATTCTAGTAGCGTATCTAAACTGCGTGCAGAAATGTGATACCATAGTTGTAGAAAGTAGTTTTTTATGGAAATGTACTCTGTGACAATTACCACTAGATGTATATTAGTAATTCCGGGAATCGCTTACACAAGATTATCTCTTTGATGATATCATTTAACACAAAATCTACATGAAAGTCAAATTTTATAAACAAACAAACGCATTACACGAGAATCACTTCGAATATGTTATCTACGTTTCCATGAAAAAAGTCATTTATTTTGAATACGTTAATTTTTGGACTCAATGAAGATAACTAATTATCTATTTACTATTTTGTCAAGTAGTGAGTAACGATAAATTAATTTTCCCATTTAATACTATCTTAACTATTTATCTTTCAACAACTAATCCCAAATTTTAATCGAATAATCAGCGCATCAGTTTCAACCCGCAAAAACCCATCAAACATCTGACTTCTCTAAATCACTACCCAAATTAATTCCTTTTTAAGCCGCAATCACTCCCACCTACAACTGCAAACTTTCCAACCAGTCTCTCTCCATAAATCAACAAAACAACAATCTCCAACCCCCCTCAAAAACATCATTCCCAAAGCTCTCTCCACTCGCCATCATCACAAAACCTCGCACTCCAAACTCAACCAAAAAAGGTGGAAATAGAGACACTCACTAACACAAAACGAAGCGAGAATACGCGAGAAACCGAGGCAGAAGCAAGGCGTCAGATAATTACGAGAGCATGGCGGCTTTCCTGGCAGCAAGCCAGAAGGGAACCGCGACCGCCTGTTGGCCGCGAGTCGCGCGCGTGAACGTATCATCAATCGTCTTTTTGGGCGCGCTAAGCCCCGTGCGAAGAGGCCCGAGGGACGCTTAATTAACGGATCGATTAGGCCGATTATTCAGCGAGCTAACGATGCCGTGCTGCTCTCGAATTTAAAACAATGAAAGCCATGGCGAGCGCAGGCGAGCGCGAAGGTCGCGTCAGAGGCTATTTCTGGCCGGCCGGTTATGCGATCGTTGGCTTTGACGATTAATGGCTATTTTTGCCGGGATGGGCGATTGAGTAAGATTCGAGGCTTTGTGTAACATTGTTGATGTGTGCGTTATGTGCGCGATTGAATTGTTGGTTTAACGTTGATGCGTTGCTAAATAGTCGTGTACAAGTGTTGAAGAGTGATATGAATGTATGTACTTAATACTTTATTGATAGGTAAGATATTTTTTTGTTAGAGTGAATTTGAAGGGAAATTAAAGGGAAGTATTAAAAAACTTGAAGAATCAATCTGTCGGTAAAATCTTTGAATTGCAGCAACGTAGTAGGTAACTCCTTTTTACAACTCCTTTGTGCTCTATTTCCATCTTTTATGCCTTTTCCGTGTATACACTTTTGATGGAAGTCGCAGCAATAACGACCACGTGTGCTATCTCTGCAGCGAAAATTTCCTTTACGCTTGGCTTTAACGATACATGCAGATCACGTTGGAAATGATATTCCTCTGAAGACGTGCCAAAATCGAACCATCCATTTTTGATACATATAAATCTCTGCCTGGAAAAATAATTTTGCGTTATCGAAGAGTTATGCATTCTGGTATTGTTTTAAAAATCGCTTATGTATTAAACAATCGTTTATTAACTGCTACTGCTACTGATATTCTTTTATTTCTGAGAGCAATAGATAAGTAGATTTGGCAAAGACGGGAAGTCTTGTAATAAGTTCAAATTGGACACTAGCAAATTACTTTTTCAACTTCTACTGCATCAAACTAGATTATAATTCAAAAATAAACACTCAAAGCTTAATTACACCACACCCAAACCATATCACTACATCGCCAAATCTGTCTAATCCCAATCTTAACCTCCCCCTTCCTCATCAAAAAACCATCTTTTAAACCATAAATCCCGCGCACCATTCAACTCAGACCTTACAAAATTGTTTGCTAAGGAAAAAAAAGAACCACCTCACGCTCGCAGCACGATGCAGCCATTTTTTGGCCGTTCACCAAGTAAAACAGCTCCGTAAATCAAGCGCGAGCCTTTATACCTTAACGGAGGGCGGGATCATCGTAATTTTTCCCCGCGAACGAGCATCGCTAGACTCGCAACTCCGTCCCGTAACTAACGGCCGTCTTTTACTTTACGGAATTACCGCCCCCATCAGGCACCAAAGCAGCGCACTCAGCGCAAGCTCCGCTCTGGCTTGGCGGTGAAAAACTGAACGTTCGAAATTGCGAGATTAGCTGAATTGCTCTTTCTGCGCGTTCTTAGCTTCTGGACGCTGGGTTAATTGTTCCTCTGGTGTGGTTCTTTAATCGCGTGCGAAAATTGTAGGCGAGGATCGAGAAGTTCAATGTTTAAAGAAAGTTATTAAAATAGTTATAATATAAAGGTCGAGGAAAATTTCAATTTTAAAGAAAATTGCTAATATAATTGTAATATAATAGTTTTAGCTCTTACAAATTATGTTTAATATTTGCCAAAAATAAGTTCACTTTATTTAGAAAGCCTCAAAATTTTCATTGTATTAAATTTCGTTTTTCAACCATTTCTAAATCTTCAAACTTACTCTTAAACCATCGCACACAACTACACCTGCAAAGATCCGCACGACGACCCCCCAAAAGCAATTACCGACCAGTCCCCTTACGAATTCATCAAAGCAGGCTATATAATTTCATCCGAACCAATCAAAGAAGCCCGAAAAGGAGCTCGAAGTGAAAAGTTAATGCAGCGCGTGAATCAGTTATATATGAACGTAGGCGGCGCACGCTCCTGTAGATTAAGTTTCGGCGCGCGCTCGAATGCGGAATGAGCCAGCGGTGGCAGCGGCACACGACCACAGCTGTCTCCGGCATCGAGACAATTTCGCAACGAACGGAGAGCAGTAGGACACGTGGGAAATGTACGTGCAAAGCTGCGTGCACGCGAGAATCCAATATTCAGACGGCCGTGTCACGCGCCGATACACGTGTTTCCTTGTGTCTGTGCGAGTATATGTGCACCTGTGTATGTGTCAGTGCGGAGTGTGACATGTATGTATGTTCGTGTGTGTTTCTATGTATGTGTAAAAAGACCTTTCTGTGCGATGCGGCTCGCTTGTCTTGTAATTGCCTTTGCAAGCTTAATCAACGCGTTGCGCGAATGTAAAAGAGTTGAAAGTAGTGCTTTCAAAAGCAAATTACGAACGAGAATGCGAGCTGGATGCGGGTGACTACTTTTGACGAGACGCGCGGTCGGGGTGTGTTATAATTAAGTATTCCGTGTGCGACGCGAATATAGCGATTCTAAGGAAATTTAAACGGATTAATTAGCGCTGTTAAAGGGGAATTTTTGATCATTCGTATAATAACTTAAGAATTCCATTTAAAAGATTATTGCGATCAAATTTTTAAATATGATTAAAGTGTGCAAATGTGCAAATATATTAACTTGTGAAATTGGACTGGGTTCAAAACATTTAATCAGATTAAAAGATAGCAACAAGTCTTATACCTAATTCGAGTTAAAAATCAGAGCCGCACAGAATTAGTATTTAAAAAAATCAAGATCTCTTTCACAACACCAGCTAAAATTTATGTACTTTAATTAAGCAACTTGAAAAAAGAAATCTTTTCAAAATTCCATTCCTAAAATCGTAATTTAGATTCTAGATACATATCAAAATCGTGACCGAGCACTCCGCAACGCAGTTAACCAACTTTGATAGAGCGGAAATTTCGCTAAAATCGTTGCGCGCCCGCGCTGCTAACTTCTGCTTATTGACTTTCATCGCGGACATATATCCAGCTTAAAATCATCTCGCCAACTACGTAATCCAATCCGCTCCGCTCGACTTTTCACAATCCTCGAAATCAGCGAGTCCAACTCAGCCGCTTTTCTATCTCTCGCACGCAATTCTCGAGACGCAAAAAAGCCGCATCAAACGCAACTTCGCGACGCGCAACTATAACTCGGTGAAAAACCACCTGCGTCACCGCTGTCTTTTCGCACGCCGCTGCGAAAACGGTCCAGGTATACAAATTCGCTAAGGCCGCTGCATTATGCAGGTCAAACTTAATTTTCCAAGTTTTTGCGCCCTCGCCGCTCGCGCTCGGCGCTAAGTCAGAATCGATGGAAACTAGGCTAACCCAATTAGCCGGGACAAAAGCTCTCGGAGAATGTGCAGCACTGCCTTCGGCTTGCGGAATATATATACATATATATATATATATATATATATATATATATATATATCCAATACACGTAGGTGCTGGAGTGTTGGTTCGACAGTAAGCCGATGAGGCGTGCCGAGTTGGAAAAGACGTCGTCGCGGAGATTCCGGCTCAGCGCGCGCCGAGAGGGATTAGAGCTTCGCGCGCGCTCGGGTAAGACGATGCGTTAGCTCGGAAACTTGTGTATACGAACGTTGTTACACGCGCGAGTTTCTTGGGTTAATTATTTGGCCCGAGCGCGCGAGGCTACGACTCGGCTTAGCAGGGAAATTTTAGTTGAATTAAGCGCAGGTGCGAGAAACACGGCTGAGAGGAGGCTGACGTAGGCAAACATAGCTGCGAAGACAAATTGCGAGCGAGCTGCAGAGCGCTGATTGCCACGCGCGCCTCGTGATTCCGAGCGTGCGGGTGGGGGTGTGAGCCTATTGGTTGCAGTCGGCGTGAAATTACTTTTGCTGGAGTGCAGGAGAGAAATTAAAAGAGGGTGGAGATGGAGAGGATTTGGGTTTGGGGAAAAATTAGGTTGGTGATTGGATAAGGGGTGAAGTGAGCGGTTGGAAAATTAAAATAAGTAGAGTTTTGAAAAATGTAGGTTTTGTAATAGGTTGTATGAGAGCTTGAAGAGTAATAGGTGGCTTAATTAGTTAGGAGTTGGGGGTTTTGATGTAATGAAGTTGATTTTACAATTTGAATGCCTTCGTAATTTGTACACAGTATCAAGGATCGTAATCACGTTATTAATCTCACTTCTGTAATGAAACCCTTCTGTTATACATTTGAATTATACGTCTGTTATACATTATAATTAGAGGTTTGAATAGTTATGAATATATTGTAATTGCAAGCTTTTGATTAGCTTTTTAATCAAGGTTCTCATTGACAATATAATTTTTTAATTTGTTATGAATCTCATTCATTTGTAGTAAAACAAATTTAAACATTTTTTTAAACCACTTTAAAATAGTTTAAACGTCATTAGTGCTTCTGAGTCATTACGCATTCTGCAAGAGTCATATTAGTCTCAACCCACGTTTCTAATTAGAAAAAAATTTTACTGTTCCATTGTTAATTGATTCCGTTTGTGTCTCCTTGGATCTATTCTTGTTCCGTAATCTTGACTTTGGCTATTGTTTTTGAAGCTTACCTGTTAAATTATTCCGTTTATCTCTATCTACAGCTTTTACGAGCGCAAAGATGCTGTTATACAAATGAAAAAGAAAAAACTTAATTCTAACCGCGAGCTTGCTTTAACGGCTTTAATTGTTCGAACTTCTTTTCAAGTGCTCTTGTTATATCCTAAAGGCTTACAAGTCTTAATGGTTTTTATGCAGAGTCACGCTTTCAACGGGCTTATTGGAATTAAGATGGTTTTTTAAGTACTCGAAATCGCTTCGCTTTATCGAAAAACGTGCCAATATTCGACTAAGCTTTTTAAAAGTGAAGGCTTTTTACTTATCTGTTTGAAAGAAGTCTGATCACTATTATGGAAATCTAATTTTTAAGTAATTACAAAATTTGTATTTTATGGCTTTATGTATATTAAAACTTTTTTTCGTTATAATGACTATTTTTTAATTCTCAAATGAATCGAAACGTCAAAACCAAACATTTAATTTAGTGAAGCAAAACAATTACTAAATACATTTTTATCAAACGTTCATTTATAATATAATTGATTGCTCGATTCGAAATGCAGCCAATCCATTAACTTCCACATTATCGTCGATCTCGCTTTCGTCGAGTTAAAAAGCAATTACCAGTGTTTAAGGAAAAAAAGCTTCCGCAATCTTTAGTTTTCTTTTAAAGAAGTGAGATTTTCACAAATGGTCATAGTACAAAATCGTTCTATAAAGAAATAAATTGCCATTCATAAAAACAAATTACTTTAAAGTTTGATGTAAAAGAAATTTGTAATAATTGATAGAGTAATTATATGCTTCATTTCGCTGTTTGTACATCTTTCATGTGTATATTAAAGTTAAATTAGATCATGCTATGATATATTACAGTAAGTAAATTGAATTTTAATAGTACATTTTGATACGGGTGTGGAAGTAATTATTTACCTAGTGAGACATTTTTCACTCTAACGATACAAGAGGTACATAATCAGCTAAAATAACTAATAACTAATAATGCAGTGCATTTTAAAGAACATTTAGTAAGATAATAGATGTGGCATACCCAACAATTTTAAAATAATTAAAAACTATGAACTTACAGTTCTTCGCATAAGTTCGTAGTTTTTCAAATTTTCTCCAAGTCGTTATTTTATAAGCATAACGAAAACATTGCCCTAACTTTTAACGCTACTATATGCAAATACGCTCCTTAACTTAACAAAATTATGTCTTTGGTGTCTTATTATGAAACTTTATCTCAGCATTGTCCAAAGCTTAAAGCATAAAAATAGATCTCCGCACATGCGCAGCAAAAGCCAATATAACAACAGCGAAAAGATTCATAATAAAGCTCCCGACTACTGATCCAAATCTATTATCGGCCAACAACTTTCCGGCAAAAGATAGATGCAAGCTTCAGAAGCGCGCCCCTTATATACCCAAGGCGCTCGCTCGAAACAAGTAAACTTCGAGCTTACGGAGAAGGGCCGGGCTTTACGGAGCTTTAAAGCTCGTTCGATTTACCATAAGCTCGTCGCGCAAAATTGTCTTAATAAAGCCGCCGCCAGCATCGGCGTCTGATCGAGTTTCTCGCGCGGTAAGAAGACTAGTTATCCCTTTCTCTCTCGAGCAAGAGAGAGAGAGAGTGTATAGCGGCGATGGCTTTGGAAGTGAAGCCCGAGAGCGCCGAGGCTCGTGATTGAGTTGTGAGGAGTAACTATACGGTAGGCTGGCTGCGGCTGTGTAGCGGTATTGGCGGTGGCTGTAAGCTGTTTTATGTCTATTGTGATCGATCGAGATGAGGGATTTTGGTTGGATTCGGGATCGCTGAGCTGAAATAGTCCGCTGGATTAAGGATGTTGATTGGTTTGTTTGAGAAAACGTCGCTTTTTAAAAATTAAGATTGTTTCGATAAAAATTATTGTAGGGGAGAGCGGGGCTAGTTTACACACAATTAATATTTTAATTTTATTTCTATATCTTCGCTGAAAATTAGATTTATGCCTGACTATCATTACGTATATGCTAACAATGCTACGAATTACTTACAGAATATCAAATATTACCAAATACTACTATTAAATAGTTTATTATGTATAATTGAACTTCAAATATCGCGTGTCAACTAGCCGCACGCCCTCCCCTACTTTTTAGAAAATTAGAAATTTTCGTAAGTTATACCATTTTTATAGGAAATTTAATAAGAAAGAAGAGTATAAAAGTTCTTGCATCAACGTAACATTTTCTATTAAATGTAACAATAACTTATTGTGTGACATTTACACCTGAAAATTTTCCGCTAAGCAATAACTTCTATTCAGGCTTATAAAATGAATATCAGATCATGCAGATTAATTTCAAAGTATACCAATACCAAATAAACTACATCTTTAAAAATAAAAAAAATCCTTAATTCTCTATAACTATCAAGAACCAACCTCGCTAACCCCCTCCTTAATTCCAACGATAATATTCAACCCTTAATTAATCACCAGCCCAAGCCGCACTTCCAATTCAAAACCCAATACAAAGCTCCCATTTACTCCAACAACCGACCAATTGGCTCTGAAATTCCATTTCTCCACTCCACTCCGCCCCCGCCAATAAAGCCGGAACCAGCCCCGCAATGCAACAAGCGCTCGCTGGGCCGTGTAAATTCTAGCTCCCGAAGCAAACACAATAACCCAGCGCGACCTTTAAGGAATACTTCAGCAGTCGCGCCACCCTTTACACAACGAAGCTTCCAGCTGGCTGCTATCTACCAGCGCCCAGGCTCCATCTCTGGCGCAGACAGATATCGCAGATTAAATTTCCTTCTGCGCGGCGCGCGCTTCGTTAGAGTGCTGCAGCTCGCCGCGAGAATCGATGGCATTTAGATTCGCGTGAATTTCGATTTGATTACGGCAGCGCGCCCTTAGGGATGCAGCTGCCACGGAGGCTTCCGCTTTTGTGCTATCGTTGCGCTGCATAGCGCGTAAGGTTGGTTGGACGGGGAGGGGGAGATGAGCGTAAATTGGATTGGTGGATTTTTGTTTTAGTTTTTTTTTCGCTTGGTTTGAGGAGAGATATGCGGTGTAATTTGAAAGCGTAATGGAAAATGGTATGAAAACGTTTACCTTCACTTAGGAAGTATAATGTAAACGGAAATTTTGCTTTTGGTTATTTAACTGCACCATGAGAGCGACCTATTAACCCATTTTCCAAGACAGTCGAAATAGTATCAAAATCCAAGTTTTATCAAAATTTCGAAAAGCACATATCCAACATGATAAAATGCAAAAGGAAGGCAATACATATCGGCCGAGCGAACCGCAATAAAGTCCGCCCCAATCAGAAGGAGAGAGCGAAGAATTCGCGCACGTGTGTACACAAAACCCTCGTCACGCGAGTGCAAATATCGGCCTCCGACGACAATGTCGCAGGGGGATATGTATGCGTGGGAAGCCCGAGCGGAAGAAAGAAATCAGCGGCCACGGCTGATGTTTTCCTGAAAAATTCAGAAGGCCGGATGACGTAAATCGGGATAATGGACTTGCCCGATTTCCCCCTGGCGCATCCCCGATCGGTCATCCAAGGCTTTTTTTTTTATTTCGATTGTGTTGGCTTTCACGAAGTCGGTAAAATGAAGCTTTGGATAAATATGGTGTAGAAATTGCTTGGATTAAATAAGATTGAACTTGCTTTTTAGTTGGTTTTATTAGTGTGGAGTGAGGGACAGTGTGAGATGAGATGTGTTAGTTTTAATTATTTGATAAATGACGTACAGTCTGACCAGTTTCGTCTTGTTACTACTTAGTTTTAGTGGGCGTTTGCTATTTGGTTAAGTGGATTCACGTATCTTCTGAATATGATTTTATAGTGAAAAAGCTTAGAAACAATCCATCTATTTCTATTTTTGCACTGACGCGAAAAAGTATTTGTGCCGTTCAGCATTTGAACTAAATAATTCTCTGCAGTTTAATGCCTATATACATTCTGTAAAAAATGTACGTTACATACATTCTATAAAACCTTTCAAAACTTTAAATTTTACAAATTACTTTTTCGTACTCTAAAGACTCACTCTTCCTCACGCATTTCATTCTTCAATATCCCCTCCCGCACGAAACCAAAGCAACCCTCCAAAGCCAAACCACCTCCCGACATAACACCCACACAACAAAATTCATAATCCAGCCCTCGCGCAATCTCCTCCCGTCGATTTTTCCCCACCCATCTTTTAATAATACCATACTCCAGCAGAGCCGCCCGACCACCGCCACTGCAGCTCAGCAAGAAAGAGAGAAAGAAGATTAATCGGACGGGATTGCACAGCTGTGTCCGATAAGAGCGGCGCGCGCGTGCACACCGAAAGTTCTCTTATTCAATTACACAAGGAGGCAGAGTCGGGCTTCTCTCGGCCTGTACAATATAACGGGGGAGTATAAGGGAGGCAGCGGGGACAGGCCCTGGAGTTGGAAATAATGGGAGAGGAGATAAAGAAAAGATTGCCTGGTAGGGAAGATGGGTTTTGTCATTTCGTTTACTTTAATAATTATCGGAGGGATTTAAATGGTAATGCGATGGGTATTTATTTCAGGGCTCTTGTTCGCCGTTAGTCGCTTTGTTTCTGCGACGATAATTAAATAATACTCTACCCTCGTTAAAGACGATTCAAAGTGCATTATTATAATTATACTGAAATTATTGTTTCCTCTGCCGTAATTATCGCAACAATTTCAGAGCACTCGTCAACATCTCGATAAATTCAGAATCCATCTCTCTAGTCCAAAGACCTCCTAGAACAGTGAAATCCCAGTACAGCCCAAGTCAAGAGGAGCGCCTCGCATTTATTCTCGCGAGAGCTCGGGGCGCACTATATACGTATATATAGCTAACGAACGAAATATATACAGGCAAAATTTCAGACTAGCCAGCGGCGCATGAACTTTCGGCTGAGCTTGACGTACACGCGGCGCGCCGGGGATGTAGGCTAATCAGAGATTTACAGAGTTACCGCTCGAGTTTCAGCCTTTCTCTCCGCACACACAATTATTCCGCGTTTCATTTTCATGCGCGGCGGCAGGAGATAGTTTCGAGACTGATGCGAGCGCTGTTTCGAGGAGGAGGAGAGAGATATACTCGCGGGAGTGTCGAGATGTCGTGATAATAACAGGCGCTTTCCGCGGAGGTACTTTTTGGAATTGCGGCGGAGTTGTTTTGTGGGACTGTGGAACGTTACGTTGTTTAAATATTGAAATTTCTGGTTATTCGGTTTCTACTGTTTGTTATGGGAATTGTGTAATTGAATTTTTGATTGAATAGAGTTTGCCTATCGTCTTGTACCATTTTCTCGCTGACGATTCGACATTAACTTTGATCCTATTCTTAACTTTATAAAACCGGCTCGTCCGATTCATTAAATTTCTCAGCTACCAAAAAGCCTCAGGTCAGCTTAAAAAAACTTAGTAACATAGGCTTAGCGCAATAACAAACACATTTGTCGACTCCATTGCGGAGCTTTATTTAATCTTCGCCAACGTCTTTCTCCAGAGCCCCTCCTCGCTCGTAATTCTTTTATACTTTCGGTCCACTTAATTTTCTCGCGAAAGCCCGGGCCCAGCCTTTGTGTATATTTTCTCCCTGACCGAATGGAATTCTTAAAGCCGAAAAGAGCTTGTCTGTTATGTAAAGAGGATGTAAATATTAGTGGAAAAGTATAAGGCGTAGGCGGCTCACTGGCGTGCACAGACAAGTGGATGGAGTTGGAGGAAAAAAGGGGGTCGAGACGGAAAGGTCCTCGTCGCGTCCTTTGCAAATTTCGAGAAATGTATGCTTTAAGGAGTGGAGAACGCGAGGGACGGAGGCAAAAAATAACTTTTATTTGATATTTGTAGAGAGATAATGCTTGGAGATTTATATTGTTCTTTGGGAGTATTTATTGCGCTAACTGTTTTCTTGAGCTTGAAAATGGTTAGTTTTACTTGAGGATTGTATCATTTGTATAGGATCGTCCGATGCAATTAACATTTGTTACTGGAATAATATCGGAGCTGTATTTTGAAATCAATTGATACTCTACCTTATGCACGCCTTAACTAACAGTGAATTTCACCACTCAGCACGTCAATCACCTCCATCACTTATCTATACAAAACTCTCATCCACCAAAAATTCGTCTCCTTCCAGGCGTTAAAACCGACCCACAAAGATAGGAGCCAGCCTCGTGGCAATCAAGCGCAAAACCAATGAATAATCCAGGAAAACTTTAGCCACGATAATGCGTTTAACGAAACGTGGGTGGCAGCAGCTTGCATGCCCCGAAAAGTAGACAGTGATAAAAGGCCGACGTGGGGGGGGGGGGGAGCAAAAAAGAGAAGCGAGAATGAGATAAGAAGCCGTGGCAAACGGCGCTCGTTACTTTTTCAGCGTTCAACTCCCCATTGTGCTACTTTTCGACCCTAAAAGCCGATTCCACGATTGTTGCGCTCTTTCCCGAGCTGGGTACTATTCTCGCCTCTTATAGCTCGGCGATTTCGGTTAGAGGAGCGTGCATATTTCGCGTCAAGTGGAAAGAGGTATAGAAATTTTTAAAAGTATGCGAGGAATTCGTGGAAGATTTAGTCGAGTTGCATAGAGCTGAGAGAAATAGTGTTTTTTGAGCTTTAAGATAGAGAATGAAAAAGATGAAGAAAGAGGATTTTGAATCTATTTTCTTTTTTATTGGAAATGTTTAGATCTGTTTAAGAATAATTTATTAATCAAGATGCTCGTAGATTCGAGGGGAAGCCAGAGTGTACGGGAAAGGAATTTTAACGAGGTTTTATGGGTCGATTTCTGACACCGAAAAATAATGTCCTTTTTTCCGAGGTATAAGCTATCTATAATCTGAAATATGTATTATTTTTTTTTAAATATGATCTTTTCGTTTGTCGGACATAAACTTCTAAATATTTGTGCTGTATATATTATAATAAAACTAGGTAGCAAAAAACTGTAATTTAAGGTTTGGTTCCTTAAAAAATATTAATTTTTTATAAGTTATAACCAATCGAACATAGCATAAAACAGTTAATAAGCTTTTCGGAAAATAATCATAAAAATAAAAGACAATTTTTAATAATTTTATCGAAAGTTATAAGCAATTAAACAAATTCTTGTAACTTTTTTTCATTTAATTTTATTGTCTTCTTATCTAGTTCCAAGCACAAATATTTAAAATATTTTGAATCGAATCTAACTCCTTGTTAGATCTTTGCTCGACAACAATACCAATACCACACCTATAAATATCACCTCCCCGCAAAAAATAAACATTTCCTCACTCACCCGACATTATTAATAGACCCGTTCAATAAAAGCATCAAACTCAACTTAACGCACCATCCCTCAATTCTCTCCAAACCCTCCTCCGTCCCGAATCTGTCCGCTTCAACATCAACATAAGCCCACCTACGCAATCGCCTCTCATTCAGCATTCATCCAATCTTTCCTCCAAGCCACATTCCCCGCTTATCCCCGGCTTATTGCAGCGATAGTCCTAACGGCCATATTCATATAACGTCATCAGCAGACGAGAGACGAATCAATTTCTGGGATTCGCCGAAAAAGATTGGCGCGTTATCGCCCCGGGGAGGCAGGAACAGTGACCGATGGTGCGTGGCAACTCGCGTATTAATTCTCTGGCTTCTTCTCGCTCTCTGCTCGGGAAGCCGGCTGATATATCCCTCGACTTTTCCGGCCGTCTGCATTCGTGAGATGGATCCGCTGAGGAGAACGGCTTTATCGCGGCGAATGTTAGGAGATGCGGAAATTGTTGCGTTTGATGGGTGGATTTGATGGGTTTGTTTGATTTTTTTTTCTTTTCGGGTATTATTGTTGAAAGTTTTGTTAGAGTTGTTTGATTAGTGAAATGATTTATTTAATAATTTGAATAATAATCTACTGCAAAAATGTTTTGCGAATTTTAAGATTAGCTTATCTATTCTTAAATGTAATGTATTTGATAAAAATAGTTATACTATTTTATATTTTTTATGCAAAAAATCATTTTTTCTTTTTTTTAATAAATAAATAAGTGTTCCATAAATATTAAAAAAGAATTAATAAGCTTATACGACAACATCTCAGTGAGTCGAGCTTTCAGAAACAATTAATGACTCGCAAATTCATCGCACCGGAGCCAAAATTAATTGGATTAAAGCTTCCCCTACGCTTTCTTGTTGAATAACGCAAAGGTTCCTCTTTGTATTAAGGAAAAAGCCTTTTTCACCATCGATGCACGAGCAGGGAAAGCGAAAACGAGGATCTCGAAACGAACACACGTTCATAAGAGTCTCATCGCACCCTGCTTCCTTTAATTTAACCTACTTTTTACCACGTAGACTCAGCTTGTTTACTTTTGTAAAATAATCTCTTCCTTTTATTTCATGAATTGCGCCGTGCAGGAGTGATGTGCAATTGAATTTTGTAAACTAGGTAACCATTTGGAAAATAATGAAGTGCACTAAAGCTTTCGCTATAACTGAATTTCTGGATTTTAATGTTAATGATTTCATCAAATTATTACGTAGAAATTAGATCAAACATTTGAGTTTAAAATATATGTTTAATTTCATTTTATTAAATATTACATTCAAAATTTATTTTCATTAAATTCATCTATAAAGTCAATATTATCTTTACATTATATTCCTCATAAAAACTCCTCATATATGCACCTTTAATAAGTTTAAAATGTAAAAAATCAATAAGATAACTAACAACGTTAAAAGTACTATTAAACGCTCACCATTTCATTACAACCAATAACATTGAAAAATGTAATCACGAATCTCATTACTCTGCGCGAAAAACAAGTCTATAAAACGCACTTAAACTCCACCTCCACCCATTCACCTAACCAAACAAAATCACGTCCCACACTCCTTCGTCGCTTCCCTTTTTTCCACGACTCTCCCATATACGACCGCGCCACGCAGCACCCGCACAAACACAATCGTGCAATAAGCCACCTTCATTTGTTCACTGCAGCTAAAGCGCAAAGAGCACTTCAACAAGACGCTATATCTATTTGCGCGCGCGCAGGCTGTATACATATTTCTAGCAGAAGACTTACAAAAGTAAAGCTGCGCGCAGGTGCTCGATAAAGGATTACGCGCGCGACGGGCTAACGAGGCCGCGCAAACCGAGAGTCTATTTGTCGTGTGCTAACATTCCGGAGAATTCTTTTTTTTTTCGCTGTGCGTCAGCGCGACTGCCGCGCTTTTTTTCTGGTCTAATCGCGAGTATGCGGATGTGGTGGTAGTTAAATTGGGGTGATTTTTATTGTTGGGTTGTTGCGATGTAAGGTTTAGAGATAAGTTTTTGCGGAACAATAATAATGTTAAGTTTATTTTAATTAAGATAGATTCGGTGAGTCAGGAAAACGGTTATTTTTTGGAATTATGTTTTTTGTTTTCTTGCTGAGAAAGCTAGAAATCTTTCTGGCAGTAGAAAATAACTTTTCTATAAAACTTTTTGGGTCATATTTTGTCTGTATGTACGTGCGTACGTGTGCGTGTGTACGCACACGTGAATATAAATGATTACACCTGTATCTTAAAATCTATATTACTGCTTGTAAACTTCGATTCATTTTGATTTTGTATCGATTCTTTTATTTTTAGGATTAGTAATTTATACATCATATAATTAAATCTAATTCGATTTCTTTGAAAGAGCATTACAATTATCGATATTTTATCTTAAGAAGTTTTTAAATTGATCTAATCGTTTTTTTAGAATATTTAAAATTTTTAACTTTAAATTTTCATTTTCAAGCAAAACTTCATTTTCCAAAATCTCTTTTCTATAATCTACAATAGCCAGAGTAAATTTGCATTAATCTATCTAAAATTTTGCAGAGAAATAGTTTTTTACTACGTTTTAGATGAGTTTTTCATATAGCTTAATTGGTTTAAAAAATTTATAAATATTTGAGATTTATATTCCAAAAAAGGATCGATCATTTGTGAACTGTAAGAGCTTATTTTTTCTTATATTTTTGATCAAGCTTCATAATTAAAAAACAAAATAAAATATAATACAAACCTTCTTTGTTTTACATCAAATTTTTTTGAGCAAATGTATGACAGCTTATAGAATTGAATTTTTGTGTTAACAATAAATCTTTTTGAGTTAATAATAAATTTTCTAATTCTTTTTATTTTTTAATGTAATGATTATATTAAATTTTAAAAAGTTAAGGGCCGATGAATTGGCAACGGTTTTTCATATTGTTTTATTACAAAATCAAAATTGAAATTATATTTATTATTTACATGATTATAAGTACTCCGTATTTGCAATGTAAATAAAATATAATAAAATTTATTTCATACATAAAATAATTTATATTGACACTGCTTACGACATTTTCGTTCAAAAAACAATTTCAAAATGATGTGTACCAAATTTATATTTTAATAAAATTACAAATTGAATAATTTATATGTAACTCGTGTATTTATATAAATTGAAATTCAGTAATAACATCAAACGTACAGTTAATGGCGTTATTCAATATTTTGAGATGTATTAAATGTAATATAAAAAAATTACTTTTACCTTTTTTTTAAAGGCACGCGCGAAATAAATTTTTAAAGAATAAAGTAATTAATTTACATGTATCCTCATTTCCTGCTTGATTAATTAATCTCTGCTTCTGAGAACAATTATATCAAATTACTAAGTGACTACCCGGAGATAAGCACGCGAAATGGCGTTGCTGTCAAGTTTTTCCGGCTTTGTAATTATTCTCTTCCCTTTGCCTTCATTCTACCTCTGAATTTCGAAGTCTACACTTAATTAAAGTGAGAATGATAAACGTTTCTAAAGTTTATTTATCGGTAATGTAATCCAAATAATTGTTGAATTATTGAAATTGACTAAAAATACATATCATTTTCCAAATTTTAGATAGAAAATTAACTTCAGAATAAAATAAGTGTAATAAATGTCGCATGAAATTTTTTTTTGATATTTCAAAGCAGAAATAATCCCACGTCGCTTCCAACATATTTTCATAAAAATAATATTTTTCCTTCCAACATTCGCGCGTAATACCGTGCATTAAAGCTTTTCCACATATTCTCGGTGGTTGGACACGTAAAGCTCACTTCCGCAAACACACACATATTTGCTGCGAGCGAGATACTAAATATATTGGAAGAGCAACAGATTGTAATGCGAAAAAAGAGAAGATATATCGTGCCGAAAAATCGTGCTGTTAAAAAGCATGAAAGTTGAAAGTAATGGACTAAGCTTGATTCGAAACGCTCGAGTATTTTGCTTTCATTAATTTCTCCATATTTTATATTGACGATAAATAATACTTATACTGCAACCGAGAAAATATTTTGCACTTCTGAAAAATAGTCGTTTCCGATAAATTCCAATTGCTCTGATTGATTGCAAAATTAAAACACTCGTTTTTATCGGCTACTTGTTTATTAAAAGTTTATCGCAGCAAAAAATCCGAGAGACGAGCCTTCGATAAATCGGAGCACAAAAAAAATCAAACAACGACCTACTTCGTTGCTCCTTTGATCGTTTGATTCCAAGAAAATGTAAATATTTCCCGAATCATCTCTTGCATCGCGCCGACATTTAAATTTTCCATCCAATCATAAACAAACTCAAGCCCAAGACTCAATAAAAATCCTCGTCGATAATTAAGCGTTCTCCTTGCAAACAAACGGATCCCTCCTAAAGAAACGTCCAGAGACGCAAAATCGAGCTCAGCGCCAGGCGACAGGGGAATTGACAAACCTTGAAATATCGATTTGCTCGCTGAAGCTGATTTAATTGGCGAGTCTCGGTTATATACAAGGGAGAAAAGCCGGCGCTCGCGCGTTAGCCGCTGACGCGCATAAACAAAGGACGAAGTTGAAAATGCACCTTTACCGTGTCTGCATGTGTATATAAGTACGTGTGTGTGTATTGAAAGCTCGCCTATATCAGCGGAACCTCGACCCAGTGTGCAGCGCGCGGCTTTACTTTTCCTATGCGCGCGCGTTCCGAAAATAAACGCGCGAAATCCGAGGAAGCCGCGGGGAAAAAGAAAGTGCATAGGAGAGACATTTTCCAGCCGACGGTTTTCCTACGCCGGACTTGTTTCCTCCTCCGGGTTATGCCGGCTGAGCGAGCTTTTCTTATCTGCTCCGCGGCTGAGGGAGCTTCTTCCTGAGCTGCATTAAATTAAAATGCGCTGTTTTACGTGTGAAAAGCGTTCAGCGGTGGCTGGTGGGTTTTATGCGCGGAAGTAGTTTTTCCGCGAGGTTGAGGGGGAAGACGAAGCTTTGCGAGATCGTGGGGACTAATTTGAGTTTTAATTAAATGTTTGAGCGGGACTGGGAATTGAAGGTACTTTATTTTCTAGAGGTTTTTGACGTTGTTGAAGGGTGTTTGTATATTTTATTAAGGAAGCTTGAAAGCTCCTAATGGTGAACTTTTGGCCTTATGGTGAAGTTAATTTTGAATTATGCTAATCAAATGTAAAGCCGATATTTGCATTAATGCTTGATAGAAAATTTATTATTAATTCTAACTCTATTGGGACAAATACGGGTATATAAATTTTAACGCGACCTCATTATCCACTGACTCCAGTCAGCAGATGTCTGATAAAACGGCATCCAACCCCGGCATTAAAAAAATAAACGAAAAAACATTATTTTCATATAAAAATACAAAATCAATATAAAAAAAAATCCTACAAAACCCAGCGCTCTTCGACTCACTATAAATAAGCCACATCGCGTTCTCTTTCTCGCGCGATAAAAAAACTACAATATCCAGCGTGAATATCGAAAATGCCTTCTCGAATCGCACATCGAATATCCCGACGAAATCGACCGAGTCGCGAGCTAAACGTATATAGGTATAATGCATTATTCAGAAAATCTCGACCTGAAAACGCGCGTAGGAAGCGACGGCAGAGAGAAACTCGCCGAGTGATTTCGCGAAGGAGGAACGGCTTATCGCTTGATAATCCGGCCGCTGATGGCTCCTTTTGTCGCGATTTTCCTTTGCTCTCCTGTGCGCGCGCTAGCTAGCTCGCTGGGGGAGAGGTGGATTATAAGCGAGACGCCAAGTTTTACGCGCGATTTTGCTTTGGCTAAAAATAGTTTTGGGGTTGGTGATGAAGGGTTTCTTATCGGCTTGATGACTTTTGTCGAGTTGTTGTTGTTGGGCGTGGGGTAGGTTTATAATTAAACAAGTTTGCGCTCAATTACCGCCGATCGTCTGTAATGGACGTTTTAATTTTGCATTTAGATTAAAAATTAATGTGGAAAAAATTATGAAAGATTCTGTTTTCTTCTTTTTTTTGAAAACTGATCGACCTCTTGAGAGTATAAACTGCGTTTAAGTTTGAATTCTTCAAAGCTACTTTATTGAGATCTTGTTGCAAGTATTTTTTTCCGTATGTTTTATGAAATAAAGATAAATTATTATAACTAAATATTAAATTGAATATTTAATAAAACACATTTTTCGTATACCTTTAAACATACCTATACTAATTTCATTAAAAAATTAAGGTCAATAGATCTGTATTGCACATAATAACAGAACATAGCTCTATTGTCACCACAACAAGCACAAATCACTGCACATTCTTTTCTCCTATCTAACCTGTCAAAAATAATGTAATGGGATCCAATAAATCCTATTATACTTAGTAACGCTACTATCCAAGCAATCAGGTCGAAGATAAGGCTACAATAGCCGATTGTGCCCTTGACCACTTTTCCAACCTCGTAAGACTGTCAAAAGCAAATTAGCCACACTGTGCATCTTGAATTACGTAGCCAAGCAAGGGCGATGATTTTATGCGGCCATAAAAAGTGCTAAGCCTAAAAGATCTTCGTCTCATCTGACAAAGGGCTCCGTCAAACGCGAACGACAGTTAGACAGGTTTAAAAGGCAGTAGCTATCTTCGAAGGATGGCCTTCGATCAGATTTAGTACTTTAGGAAGAAGACTAGCTTCGTTTACGAAATTTTTAACGGTCTTGTCGAATCTGATCTGAGAAAATCCGCATCAACTCCCTTCAACGGAAATAATACTTTTTCCCATTAAAAGCAGTCGACTTTTTAACGGACGGGAGCAGGCTTTTGTTGTCTTATCTAGTCCATTTATCTGGGAGTAAGAGAGAGAGAGAGAGAGAGAAAGAAAAAGAGAGAGAGCCGATCTCGCGCAATTCTTTCGATCGGAGAGAAGGAAAAAGTTTCGGTGATTTTCGTCGAATAAAGTTATACCCGCGTACCGTGAAGTCATTGACGATATCAGAAGAACAAGCGCGATGGTGGATTAATGGCACCGAACTTACGAGAAAGTACTTCGGCAGTGCGTAACGCTTTTATTTTCGTTGGAATGACGTCGTTAAGAGGAGAAGGATTTTAATGGGACTTTGTACGTTATGCGGAATTTTGGGCCTTATTATAGAAACTCGGAATTAGCGTTTGCGATAATTTCTGAATTTTGAATTTACTATCTCGAGTTCTGTGAATTTGAAACTATTTTGTGAGTTAATTATGTCAGTTTTGACTTTAGATTTGAAATCACTGAGCTTAAAATTGTGCAAGGATCTAAAGCTTCGAAACTGAATCAAATCGAAACTTTTAATGTGAAATTTTCCTATTAAAGTTCGGCGTTTGATATCACAGATTTATAATTTAAGTCGCAAGCTGTGGAGGTTTTCATAGAATCTATGTGGGTCGCATTCATTTTGTTAATCCGTAGATACTAGCTGAAGTTTTATAAAGTTATTTTAGCCATTCGAAACAAATTCTTTTATGTACTTGCTTTTACGCAACTTTCCGTTAAAAAAGAAAACTAATATTATAAAATGAGCAAGTATAATGAGTTAAGAAAGTTAATACTATTTTATTTTTATCTTTGAAAGAAATATAATAAAAAGTAATACGAAGTAGCATCGATGCTATGCACGTCTTACCATTACCTGACTTCATCTACTTAACGGAAATGTACTGTACTTAGATAAGTAAAATTAAATATTAAATTTATTCAAAGTATATTCTACGCTTTAAAATTTATTTAAATGTGTTGTTGCGTAAAATTTACAAAACTAGTAGTAAATGAGTTGTCATTCAAAAATTGATTACATTATTTCCGAATAAAACTATAACGCATTAGAAATTAATTCCTTCACAAACCCAAACTAAACAAAGCAACAACTCTACAAATCAAACGTAACAAATCTCACACCAAACAACCACAAACGCTCGTCCCATCCGATCGACTGTTATTTAAACAATAACAATCTTTTTTCCAATCCCCGACAACATCTCCCAACCCCATCCCCGCAACACAAAAAGCCGCCCATCTCAGCCGCTTCCCAGCTTCAATTCCCCGCCGTACTCCACACAAAATCGGCGGCGCCGACAAAAAAGAAAGCACCCGCCGCGCGCGAACCTCTCTCTTTTTACTACTTCCGGGTGGAGCACGTGTTTTCATTACTCGCTACCCTCTCGCTCTGATGCGAAACCGATGGCTCCCACGCGCGCGCCCAGAGAATCCGAATTCAGCCGGCTCTTCCGGATTTTCCAGCCTTCGACGCGGACGTTCAATTAAATGTCTCGTTAGCCCGAGCATCGCCAGGGCAGATGATATAAGGCTACGCGCGTTTGTTTAATAAAGTTGGCGCGCGGGTGGAAAGCGAAGGAAAATTGAGTAGCAGCCGCGGGGGGGGGGGGTGCAGAGGGAAGTAGGCTTGTTATTCGTCACTTAGTCGAGTTTAATAAGGCTTGTTAAGCCGCTGTTTACTTTGCGAAGTGTGCGGGCCCTGGCGACGGATATGCCGCCGGTGCGTGGGGAGGTTAATTGGAATTGTAGGATCGATTTTTGCTGGATTGGGGGGGGGGGGGTGCTTTTATTATGTTTTTGTAAGAAATAATGAATTTTATGCATCGATAATAGATTTATAGTGGTGTATTGTTAAGTGAATCATATTTTAATATTTGTTTTGAGTTGATTAGATTTATTAAAAATTATAATTTAATCATTAATAAGATTATTTGATTATTATTCAAATTTAAATACATATACGAGTAAATTCACTTTTGGCGTTTTGAATATTACTGATGAAAATATACATTGAAACTTAATAAACCGAAAATGAATATCAGAAAATAAAATCATTTCACCCCCGCACCTTTCCATTATCAATCAAACAAACACATCCAGCAGCGCCGATCGAAAAATGTATCATCATTGTCAACACGCAATGCGCTCATCGGGCCCATAGCCTCATCCATCTACGAAAAAGCTCACCACCAACTCACACATACCCTGCGTATTTTTAACTGTCTCAAAATTCCGGCAAAAGTAAACATCTCTGCCGTATCACCTAAATTCACCCTCCCCTACCTACCCCCCCCCCCCTAAAATCTCTAAAACCTCGCCAGACTGCAATCTAAAAGAGGCCTTTTCTTTCTGTTACAGGGGCTTTGGAAAGCAGGGTTATCAGTGCCAAGGTAAGCGAGCCCGAATAAGGCGGCCCTGAAAGAGAAAAGAAACGAAAAAAAAAGGGAAAGAGAGACACGAGCCGGCGCGCTCTCACGTGTTTATACACACACACACGAGAGCACGAAGGGGTCGTGTGTTCTCCCACACACGCGCAAAGTCAGCTGTGCATCTCACACGGGCCTCCTTTTTCTTCTCTCTTTTGCAGTTTGCAGCTTCGTCGTGCACAAGCGATGCCACGAGTACGTCTCGTTCACGTGCCCCGGAGCTGACAAAGGCGCCGATTCCGACGTGAGTGTCAATTTTTAATATTTCCCTGCGACGATACATTCCGCGCGCTCGTTGCGCGGGATGCAAGTGTCCCCCCCCCCCTTTTTACCCCCCTTTTTCCTAGTCCGCTACTTTTTTAGGTATCCCCCCGGCCGTCTTGTTTCTCTTGTATACTACTGCGAGCAACTGCGTATATTTTTGCAGCCGCCTACGAGCTTTTGTCTCTCTTTCGCTCGCTCGAGTTTGCTTCAATTTTAATTAACTCTAATGGCTGGCGAGCGAGAGCTTTTTCGCTTGAATTAAATTTAGTTTGCCGGGGGATTTGGAATATTTTTTGAAGCTTTGGGAAAATTGATGGAATAAAAAAATGCTTTTTTCTCAGCGCGGTGTTTTTTGGAAATTGACTTTTAGATTAATTAATATTTCTAATTACTTTCGAAACTCTAGTTTTATTTTGCCTGGCTTTTGGAATGGACGGGATAAAAGTAGATTCAATTAAAGCCCTCGAAACAGAGTAGTAGAAGGATCCGAATCTTTTTTGGGAAAAATATTGTTCGCAAAGCCAATTGATGTTAAACAAATTATAAAATTTATAAAATTTTACGCTTTATTTTTCGTTTTTTCTTTTAATTTTGTCTGCTTTAACACTCGGAAGAGCTTGAAATTTGTCGTTTGAGAAGGGTCTGAAAGCACATGTTTTACCGGCTCGAAATTGTTAAGTGACGCGACGAGTTATTAGAGTTGAAAACTGTAACCCCCTCCGTGTCAGGACGTTTTCTCGATGAAGCTTTAAGCGAATTCTTTTTAAGTGAATTGACAGAAAAACGTAAACAAAAAAGCGTTTCATTGCATGCTTTAAAGCACTTTACAATAATTGTATTGCCCAGAACTAAATAAAAAGTTTCGAAGCTCGGCTAGTTCTTTGTTGAAAGCAAGTAACGGTAAATTTTGTTAAAAAGTTGAATTTTACTAAAAGAGTGCTTTTCATTAAGTTGAAAGCATCCTTCAACTTCTTGCTTAAGATTTGAAAGCTACGTTCGTAGAAAACATGTTTGTTCGTAGAAAACATTTGTTCAAGGTACAATGTTTAACCGCAACAAAGACATGTATTTCTAAAGTACATGCATAATCTAATAAAATAATGTAATTTTATTGCAAATGTTCCTAGGTCAATAGGAAATTTTATAGAAGTTATAAAACTTTTACAGAATAATAAATTTTATATAAATTTATGACACATATGTTCTATAGAAACTCTCGATACTTTTAAAATATTTTATTACTAAATGATATTGAAGTTTTAATAAACTCATCTTCATTCCTTTCTCAATAATAAAATTTTCCGAATTTTCCAATACTGCCTACCGGAGTGAATCCGTCATAAACAAATATTTCTCAAATTCTCATTTATTTAAATTAAAAAATTTCTCTTGCACTCAAAAGAAAGTTCAAGCAAAACCGAACTAGAAAAGAGGCTTTCTTAGAGTTCTCAGCAAGGTCTGTAGATCAAAAAGAATACTTCTCTCGGCCGGGCTTCCTTTGAAAAAAAATAAAGCTACAGACGTAGCCGCGTTCCATTTGCCTAGAGAATGAGAAAACGAAATGACACGGAAAAAGGGAGTGTAAAAGTAGGAAAATAGAAAAAAAAAGACGGAGCAGGGTGGAAAGAGTCGGACCGTTGAGAGAGAGACAAAAGCTCGCAGCGGGTAGCCACCGCATCGCTGGGGCTACAGCTGTCTGGCTCCTACATTCGCATTATATAAATATAAATTTATGAATCTTTATTCTAAGCACCAGCGCACGCGATTTGGCCTAATCATTTTTGCGCTTCGTTTATACATATATATTGAATTTACTAATGCGCGCTTGTTTAGATATGCGGTAGTTAAGGGGGAAAAACGGCCGTTACGGATCGATGCTTGCGAAGGGTGACGATGTTATGATTAATTGCATTATGTTGGATAAGAAAATTGGAGCGATTTAGCGGTATTTTTTGACAATGAAATGAAGGTTACAAGGTTTATTTGATTGCGATAAGATTGAAACTACATTGCATTCTATGTCAGAGATCGAATCAGTTGAATTACAAAAAAGTCGGATTTCAAAACTAACTAATTCTATTCTCAACCAGGCCTAAATACAGCAGTTCCACTGCATAAAAAGTCACTCGAACGAATTCATAATTAAAAAAACAAACAATGATACTCACAAAGAGAAACACATCCTTCAAAGTCGCGATACGATCGCTCAACGCCTACATTAATCCTCCGAAGGATATAAGAGCGTTTAACCTCGAAAAACACCGCTTCCGCTCGATGCCCAACGATAAGCGTCTTACACCGCTATACTCTCACGCACATTGCCGAAAATAAAAGCTCGCTCACGCGACGTCGCGCGTGCCGGCCGTTTATCCCCCCCCCCCCATCCTAGAAAAGAAAAAACAAAGGAGAAGCACGTGGACCCAGCGAGCGCATGAAAGACTAACAGGTCGTCGGCTCGAGTTTTATTTCCGTGGAGGGGTCGATTTTCAAGTCGGCGTGGAGAGATTATTACTCCCACGAGGGAGATATAAAGATACGCGCTCCCACGTGTCTTTTTTTTTATACTGCCTTTTAGGAGTCGATTTGTGCCTTTTTTCGTTTTCCCCAGCAATGGGAATTTTTTGGGGGTGGTTGCGAGGGAGGCTGCGGGTTTATTTCGGGCTCGGTTTTGTTCGGGTTGAGGAAACGGGGTGGCTAGTGCTGGGAGCGTTGGGACAGCGGGGGAGTTCTTTGAATGCTGCTGAGAGAGTATTTTTTTGAGATTTTTTTGCTGAGTCGTTTGCGGCTTTATTTTTGTATGTGGCTTTTGATGAATCGTATGTTCATTAATTATAAAAAGAACTTGAAAATCATAGAGACTATTTTGAATTTTTTTTTCATTCGCGAAACTATTTTTTAATATAAGTCTTGAATGGAAAAATATTTTTTCGCAGTACTCAAAGAATGAAATTCTTATCAAATGGAAATAAATTTTTCCTATATTTGAGGATAAAGTTTTTTATATTTTCTTTTTTATCGATACAATACGATGTGTGTTAGAAGCGACAGTATTGCCCTTTTTATAAGAAAAGGGATTTCGTGTGGGCTGAGAAAAGAAATTGCACGGTCTTACTAAGCACGGTCGTTTCTACTTTGAACTCAATATGGCAAAAGGGCGTATGTTTCTCAATAGCCTCCGTAACAAATATTTCAAAATTTCACTTGTAAATTCATAAATTAAATTTTACGCAAAAATTCAAAAACAATAACAACGTTAGTTCAATTAAACAAAAAAATTTGCAATGCAAATAGGTCAAACCGCAAAAGCTTTTCTTAGAAAAAAATTCCAGCTCTCTTGCACTTTTCTCGCAAAATGTACGTTTTCGCGAGCAAACATCCAGAATTTTTCCACTGCTTTTAAAGATCCTCAAAGCATTTTCTTAACCCCGTGCAATTTTCTCGGCCCAGTGCGCATTCATCTCTCTTCTTCTATTTTCCCTTTAATTTCTCTCCTCAGCGTTTCTCGCGCAACTATGTCCTGGGAAACATATACGCCTGCAACCTAAGAGATTCCTCACAGGGCGATTAAGAGCAAAAATACCGCCGATCTCGCCCGTCAATAAAAGAAGGCTTAATTTAGCGGGCAGAAACTTTGTAAACGTCCGCTAAACGCTCTCTTTTATTTCCTTTCCCCTTATCCTAAATGGGGCATTCCACGTCGAGTGCTGTTAATTCATAAATTAGACTTTTCCCAAAAGCCATCGTCAAAGCAACAATTAATTCCAGTTTCACCCGGAAAACCACCTACGTTATACCTTCTTAAACACCGGTCAAGGTCACGCCTCGCAACAAGGCCGCACTCCGCGCGCAAAAAAACTAATCACTCGACGCTGAAATTCCCCAGATACTTCAATACCCTCCTCTCTTACCTCCCCCACTTTCTCCCAGCGCGTACGTGACTCCTTTATTCCTCATCTTGAATTTCTTATATCTACGATTATACACGGAAGAATGCGTGCCGCGCGAGAAGCGAGTTCCCAGCATCTCGACGATTTTCCTATCTTTACGCTCGCGTCTGATGCAACGGAAGCAAGGTCGAGACTCCCGAGGGGGATGTGTACGTTATGAGTGGCCCCCTGCTCTGTGTGTTTGTAGATATATACCCAGAAGTGTGTCTTCCGTATGTGTGTCAATTTCGCTGATGTTGAATTTTTGAATGTGTCCCCGCTCGTAAAGCCCTCGACCCTTCCAGTCAATCTACGGCGCCTATCCTAAAATTAGTCCCACCTTGGGAAGTTTTCGTTTTAAGGGAGCCAGCGCGCGCGCGCGACGGTCTATCGGGACGCTTCCTACTCGGGCTCCTGAATTTCCTTATTAATATTAATAAAGCAATACGCGCTCGCGGGTGGGCGCGGCGCTCGTAATCGCTCATTTATATTCCCCCGGCCGAATTTCTCCGAGTGAACTTTTTTATTATCGCCGCGCGAAGATTACTTCCTTTGATGCGAGATAAATAGTCATACATATTTACCAGCTAAGTAGCGCATCGCTCATCTTTTATTCAGGCGAACTTGAATTTTTCGCTCCTCTCGCGGCGAGAGGCAATTTCATTTGCTTAATTCTAGACGCGCCGAACGCGTGCGCGCGCGCGCGCTAAATTTAATTTGCAGATAGCCGTTCTTTACGCGCGCTCGCGAAATATTTTAAGAGCGCCGGGCGTTTAAAAGAACGCGGATGCAGCAGCGATGCTCGTTTCAGGTGTTCTTGAATAACAAAGTGCTATGTAAATCAAGTCGGATGTAGCGCGATTCTTTAACGGTGCTGTAAATAAGGCGCACGAGAAAATGTAGCTTCCTTACTTTAAAATAACTAATACACGAACATACATTCCCTCTTACAAAATTCACCCGCGCCAAGCCGCTTACGACAGGCTCAATTAACCTAACGAAACTGCGCGGATATATACCATAGCTATATACGCAGCCACGAAAGAAGGAGCCGCCTGTCAAACGCACACACCAAAGCCAGGGCGCGAGGTAGTCTCGTGAAAGCGCGCGTTCAGTCGCCCTGCGCGACTAATTGCCTGTTTAATGAGCCGTGAAGCCGGGCAATAATCGAGCTCGAGCGCGATCGGACTTTCGCCGAATGCGTGTATACGCGAACGCGCCTTGGGATTTAATCACTTTCGGTTTAACGCGCGGACGCGAGAGACGCGTTAATTCGTCGGTTAGTGCGTGGGTTGATGATATGGGTTCTTTGGGAGGGTGCAGGAGATGCGTTGTTTGGGATTTTTTGGGTTTAGGTGTATGGGTTTGGTTAGGGGGAGCTTAGTGATTGCGGGATTGTGATTGAGAAATGAAAATGATTTGTTCGTTTGGAATAAGGGAGAGACATATGACTCACTTAATAATGTTTCAATTTAATCAAGTTGAATTACGTACAGAAAAAACTTTTTTTATATTTTTTGTCATAACTTTGATCATTATTTTTTGGCTCTCGAGGATAAAAATGAAATTGGATACCCGAGCGTAAAGCGAACATTTAAATTCCTCAATTTTTTTCCTCGATTCGCTCGTCCGGAAAACGTCTGAAAAATTAAATATCTAGTTTCTCACTTGTCAAATTCTACTATTTTTACTAAACTACTCAAATAGTTCGCTAACTCGCGTCGTTTATAAAAATACTATAGGGACTAAAATTAAGCACATATTATATAGATTTTCACTTGTATTTTAATGCTTTTGTACTTTATGAGATTCTAGGTAAGATATGACAGTTTTAATTAACAATATACGTATGGTAATAAATAACTTTCAATTATAAAAAATTCTAATCTTATTTTGAAATTCATGTCTGTTCCCTATGAAAGCGAATGCACGAGGAATTCATTTTTACTAGAACAAGAAATTAAGCATCTTGTCTCAAAGAACTGCATTATTGGAAAACGGATAGGTTGAGATGAGTCCATTTTCATCCGCGACGTGAAGCTTTTTTTCTTTTTCTTTCCTGGCAGAACAATTTTCTTCAAAATCGATTCACTAAAACGTTCTTGCAATAGCTCATGCGAAAAATTAATAGAAACTTTCTTGATATTAGTTAAAAAAAATAATTTGCTCCATTTCAATTCATAATTAAAATATAAAACTTATTATAAAATTTAATTATAATTTAGTTAAAAGATATTGAGTTTAATAAACTTTTGAAGTTGATAAAGATAAAAATATTAGTCGTTTTTTACGGATCGCCAATATACAAAAAATGTAATTTTAAGTTTTTAATAATACGCCACTGTACGTTTAGCTTAGTCAGTGTGTAAAACAATTTTTCGCTTTCTATGGAAATGTAGACCTTCTCGAAGCGAGCGAAAAAAAACTCATTTTTTGCAAATGCGCCTCTCGACAAAAGTTGCGTTATA
Organism: Eupelmus azureus; assembly: GCA_030522685.1. Taxonomy (NCBI): domain Eukaryota; kingdom Metazoa; phylum Arthropoda; class Insecta; order Hymenoptera; family Eupelmidae; genus Eupelmus; species Eupelmus azureus. Next base: position 4,900 of record JAPYZA010000179.1, on the reverse strand, counting down.
GTAGTATATTTGCTCATGTAAAGCAAAAGCAATTTCGGCCCTGTTTCGCGAATCCAGCATCGACTCCTCCAAGAAAAAAGCACGAATTTATTCGACGAGCCGTTTTGACTTTTCAATCTCCACTTTTGAGAGAAATTACAATACGTATACATATCTCAATCCATCTTGTCAACGTTCAAAACAATATCATTCTTATAATTTCTGTTTACGAAGCAGAGTCATAAGCTTCCTCACAAATACTCAAATAATTTAAAAATTTTAAACAAAATCAGTAAATTTCGTTTCACAAAAAACAATCCCTTCAATAAAAAGTCACTACCGTCACCACAGAACAAACTCACCGCACCCTACCCTCACAACCTGCCTACAAACCTCCTCATTGACCAACCCTGACGTCACCCCTAACAAAACACCATTCTCCAAGCCCCCTCAAAAAACCTCCTCAACTAAAAAATCCCGAAAACACCTCCGTAACATAACCCAACTCGAGAAAGCAAATCGAGTACACACATCCATACACGATGAAACTCGGCTCCGCAACCTGCTGGCCTGGCGTCGTGCTCTCTTGACCCTTTGGCTGTGCGCGCGTCCTTGACCCTTTGTGCCTGCGCGCGCGCCAGCCTCCCACCTCCCGGCGAGCGAATTTCGCCTCAGCGCCGAGCGCTGCCGGTGAGCTGGTGCATTACACGCGGGATTAGTTTGCTGCGCGCGATATGGTAGAACTGGTATTTTGTCGGGGATTTTGATTGGCTGTTTATTGGGGGAATGTTTGGCGCGAGAGGGTTAACGATTGGGATTGATGGTGTTGAGTTAAGGGAAAGTTGGACGAGATGTGTAACGGGGGGTGGAATTGGGTTGATTGAGTTTAGCGAATTTTTACGGCGGATCGCGCGAATAGTAAAGTAGAGACGGAACGATGAAAATTTTATTGTTCTCTAGTTGATTAAGCCGTTTGGCTGGGAGTAAAGTTGATATGTATTCATGGACTCGATTCGATAAATTACTAAGCTCGATGTGTAATAAAACGAAGCTCGTTCGTCAAAGAATCATGACTCAGCCCAACAATATCCGATAAATAATAAAACTTGATTAAATAGAGAATGTTGTTTTCTTAATTAAAATTTTAGGACCTCGCAAATTATGTATGATTACAAGATTAGAAGACAAATTCGAAATTCCTCGAATGCAATCGGACACACGCTCACGCACTCACGCACACACGCAAAAACGCACATATCCAAACTTACTTATGTAGAGTTTTGGTGACAAACTAAGCCGCAGTTGATTAAAATATGATCTGTTGCTCTTACGGTAAGATTTTTGTTACATTTACTAAGGTAGTCTTGTATTTATAACTATCTAAATATTTTAAGTTTATAACAAAGTAATTATAATAGTTACAAAACAATTTTATACTACAGACAAAGATATTTTAGTAAAGTACAGTTAGTAACTTTTACTAATTAAGTCATTAGAATCCAAGTATCTTGGTAATTGTTACAAACTTATACACTATACTGACCAAGTCTTCTGTTTTAATACGCTAGTAGCAGCAAAAATTCAAAGCCTTTAAAATCACACTAACCGAGAAAGAATCGCGCAACGACAATCATGGCGTGCTAAAAGAATCTAAACATCTCGCAAAAAAATTTAATTAAAGAAAAGCACTATGCTTACACCGACTGTTGCGCGCTCCCAAACGCCGCGCGAGCCGTCCAATTTAATCAAGCAATTTTGGCCAACACGCTCGAGCGGCCCAGAACGCAATAAAAGCAAACAGGTGTGCGAACACACTCACCCTAAAAAAAAAGGAAAAACGAGAAAAAAAACATCCGCTTCCTCTTTCGTCCCTTCCCAAAATCCTCAATGTATGAATGCCTCGATGAGAAAGATGCGCACGTGATGTCGTAAAATACGGTATGTTGATATACGTTGGTCTGAAAAATGAACCGCAGGACACGCGGACGAAGCATCAGTTCAAGGTGCAAACGTACAACAGCCCCACCTTCTGCGACCACTGCGGTAGCCTGCTCTACGGTATCATCCACCAGGGCATGAAGTGCCAAGGTACCGAGATTGTTTGCAAGCCATATAAACTAAAAAGCGCGCCAGAGTGTTTATATTGTATGCAAATATACTTATGAATGTAATTTTACCGACTGTCGGTAAAGATCCTCGTGTGTCGTTGTGTATGTCGCTTTGTTTTTTTATTTTTCTCCCGATTTTCCGTTGTCTCTGTGATCTGTCTATACTGATTCTATCTTTTTCCGTTTCATTGTTTCTTTCGCCTATTTCCGATCGACCTCTTCTGACCTTTCGCTCTTTCTCCCCTCTGTTTCTAGCCTGATTTATTCACCCTCCCTTAAGATGTTCTCTGGACCCTATATAAAAGATTTTTCTTGGTTCGTGTTTCTCGTCTGACTTCTTGTAATATTAATAAAATGTTTTTGTGTCAAAGAGATTTGAATGCTTGTATTATTATTATATATTCGTAATATTTACATGTAAAATATTTTACTACTCAATCACTTTATTACTTTTGAAACGTGTTCATTGTAAATATTCAAATTTTTGTATCTCTTCTAAAAATATTCTTGTATACCCCCCTTTTCTTGACCTTCTGCTCTACATTTTAATACTGCATAAGCATAAATGTAATAAATAAGTCCAATTGTATACTTTCAAAAAGCACTATTTTACATTTTCCAAATCTCTCGAGCTCAACTTGCCAAAAAAACAATCGTTCGCCCTTAACTTCAACCACTGAAATTCCCTCAAAATTTCAAGCTCTTGCTATCTCCCACATCCAACTCTGACACTTTTATACAGATATATATCCGAAGTCTCGGGCCATAGTGTCCGCTCCAGCATCCAATCCTCCGCCTCTTTTCCTTCGATTCCACCCTGCTCGCCGTTTGCCCTTTCAGTCCTTGCACACATGCGTTTTTCCACTCCGCGCGAATGGTTTTCTCCGTTTTTACCCACCATTTTCCAGTCTGCCTGAACCGGTATCTGTATAGCCTACATGTGCAACAGCCGCACCCATTTTTATTGTCTCGGTTTTTTCCTTTCAGCTCACCGTCCTAAATTTCAGCCTTAAAATTTCATTTTTGGTTTCAAGCGAAAGACCTGGCCAAACATTTTTACGTCGTACTACTTTTTCTGAAACGTACTCAATTAAGAAAAAGAATACAAGTTTAACAGAAAACATATCACTATTTTCCCTGTACGTATCATAAAAAATTCATCCCGCCATTCCGTTCTATTAACCCTCGCTTTGCAATATTTAATCCTCCCACCAAAATATTTTATTCATCCGAAAAGGATCGGTCTCAATCCCACCACCCGCGCGCCAAGCCAGCCCTCAAATCCCTCCTCGATCCCCTTTCAAAAGTCAATTTTCCCTCGGAAAAGCGTAAATATCCACCTGTCTTTCCCCATCCTCCGGCGGCGCTATACGCGCGGAATAGTCGCATAATCGATATGATGGCGCGCGCTTGGCTCCGTGTAGGTGTATATGCAGGTGCGCGCGCGTCTTTCAGCCATGCGCGAGCTCTGCTTTTGTGCGCGGATCCTCTCCGCGGGCGCAGACGTCCCGAGACATCGGAATTTATCGCCTCACGGCCTACGAGCGATCGTTAAATCCGCGGGATTATGGGCCGAGAGGAGAAATATATATCGGCCTGACGAGTGGAAAGATATGGCGAGGGAAAGGAGCTGGGTAGGGGGCGGGATAGTTCGTTGACGCGTTGTTGAAATATTTTTAGATGGTTTGGGGAAATGTGTTGTTTTGATTTTTGAGATTTGGGTTTGTTGTTGGAGAATGGATGAATTTGGAAGAGATTTTTGTAATTTTAGGGTTGTGTTTGGATTGTTAACGAGTTACAAATAAAAATTTGTTTTTATAATAATAGTTTTATTGATTTTGAACTTTGTTTTTTTGTAATACTTCTCGTTTGGCAAATCAATGGAACAGAGTTTACGACTCGTCTTGATTGGGGACAAATAAAAAAATTGAATCTCTCAAAATTTTATTCTCTCGATCCATATTTTAACAATGTGCAACGGATAATAAAAAATACTTTTTTTTCAAAAAATGTAAACGCATTACTTATTAAGCAAAATTCATTAAGCATTATTCCCAAAGAATTAAAATAAAAAATAGCTTTTTTATCTCAAAGTAAAGCGATAACTCATGAGCTATCAAAACGCACAATTTCTCTCAACAAAACCAAAAGAACAAAGACAATACTCGCGCACGAATCGCGCTCTCCCGCTAATAAATCGACGCAATCCGCGCGTGAAAACATCCGCCGATAAAATTCAAACGTAACTCACGCGCGCACTCGGCAACCCAGCCGATACAATTTCGGAAACAATTTTCGCTCGACTTATTCACATAACTCTTCGGCAAACCAGCGGGCCATGATTCATGGTTACTCCTGCCAGGGTCAACCCAAGAAGCAATACTGCAGCGTGCGTCACGTTTTTTAATTCAAGGCTGAAGCCAAGCAGTCTTCGAACGCGAGGAGAAACGTATACGAAAGGATCCGTAGCCCGGAGGAAGTAGATAATAAAAATACCCGGGCTGAGATGAAAAATGGGAAAAGCCGCTGTAGTGTGTAACGAGACTTCTGATTCTTTTTCGCGCATCTCCTTTGCGGAAAAGGAAACTTTGAGGTCTCGCAGACTGCGGATTTCTCAGTATCGCGAGCGCCGCTGTCTTTTATTCCTCTTTACTCATCCCTTCCTGCGCAAAACTGCCTTTCGCCGTCCATCCATTTCCGCTCCTGTTTACTTCCTGACTTTATGTTTTCTTTGCTGCGTGTGCGTGCGCGCGACGTGATTTTTTGTACCTGTGTGTGCTTTGCGTTTGATATGTATATTTTTTATCCTTTTT